>PVIA01007454.1:63452-83092 GCA_004024845.1 Tonatia bakeri
TTTTTTTTTTTTTTTTTTTTTTTTTTTTTTTTTTTTTTTTTTTTTTTTTTTTTTTTTTTTCTTTTTTTTTTTTTTTTTTTTTTTTTTTTTTTTTTTTTTTTTTTTTTTTTTTTTTTTTTTTGGTGCTGAGTTGAGTTTTTTCATAAAATTTGAATATTAACCACATATCAGACATATAATTTATGAATATATTCTTTGATTCAGTGGGTTGTCTATTCATTTTGTTGATGGTTTCCTTTGCTGTGCAAAAACTCTTCAGTATGATGTAGCCAGGGGTATCAAACTCATTTTCACCGGGGGCCACATCAGCTTCATGGTTGCCTTCAAAGGGCTGAATGTAATTTCAACTCCTTGACAGTTAAGGAGTAGTTACATTTATACAGTCTTAAAATTACTTTGGCCTTTTGAAGGCAACCATGACACTGATGTGGCCCCCGGTGAAAATGAGTTTGACACCCCTGATGTAGTCTAATTTGTTTATTTCTGTTTTGTTTCCCTTGCCAAAGGTGATATATCAGAAAAAATGTTGCTGTGAGAAATGTCCGGGATTTTACTGCCTATGGTTTTGTCTAGAATTTTTATGCTTTCAAGTCTAACATTTAAGTCTTCAACCCATTTTGAATTTATTCTTGTGTATGCTGTAAGAAGGTAGTCTAGTTTCTTTTTTTGCATGATTCTATCCAATTTTTCCAACACCACTTATTGAATACACTATCTTTACTGCATTGTATGTTTTTGCCTCCTTTGTAGGCAATTAATGATCAACATTAATTGATCATAAAAGTGTGTGTTTATTTCTGAGCTCTCTATTCTGTTTCAGTGGTTGATATGTCTGATTTTATGCCAGTACCATGCTTTTTTATTTTTATTTTATTTTATTTTAATGATTGTTCAAATACAGTTTTCTCCCCTTTACTCCCAATCAAGCCCTCCCACCCTCCTCCCAACTTCCCTCCCATTACCACCCTCCCCCTAGCTTTTATCCATGTGTCTTTTAACTTTGTTCCTGTAAACCCTTCCCTTTTCCCCCTGAAATCCCTCTTCTCTCCTCTCCATGCTTTTTTATTATTGTGGCCTTGAAATATCACTTGATATCAAGTAATGATTCCTCCAATTTGTTCTTTCTCTAGATTGTTGTGGCTATATGGGGTCTTTTGTAGTTCCATATAAATTTTTGATACATTTGTTTTAGTTCTGTGAAATATGCCATTGGTATCTTGAAAATAATTGCATTGGGGCAATTGGAATGCTTTTCACTCTTCCCAATCAGAACTCAGTCAGTCTCTCGCATCTGCCTTTCGACCCAGCAATTCCACTGCTGGGACCATATCCTAAGAACCCTGAAATACCAATCCAAAAGAACCTCTGCACCCCAATGTTCATAGCAGCACAATTTATAATAGCTAAGTGCTGGAAGCAACCTAGATGCCCGTCAGTAAATGAATGAATCAAAAAACTATGGTGCATTTACACAATGGAATTCTATGCAGCAGAAAGAAAGAAGGAACTCCTACCCTTTGCAACAGCATGGATGGAACTGGAAAGCATTATGCTAAGCAAAATAAGCCAGGTAATGAAAGACAAATACCATATGACCTCACCTTTTACAGGAACCTAAACAACAAAACAAAGAAACAAGCAAAACATAGTCAAAGACACTGAAATAGAGGACAGGCTGACAGTGACCAGAAGGGAGAGAAGAGGGAATTTCGGGGGTGAATGGGAAGGGTTTACAGGAACAAATACAAAGGACACATGGACAACAACTGGGGGGGGGTGATAATGGGAGGGAGGTGGGGAGGGATGGGTTGGTGGACTGGAATGGGAGTAAAAGGCAGAAAACTGTACTTGAACAATAATTAAAATAAATAATAGTAATAAAAAAGAATTGCATTGGGTAGTATGGACATTTTAATGATGTTAATTCTTCCTATGCATGAACACAGTATACTCGTATACTTCCACTTGATTTTATCTTCTTCAATTTCTTTTTTTCAGTGTCTTATAATTTTCCAAGTACAGGTCTTGTACATCCTTGGTTAAATTTATTTCCAGGTATTTTATTTTTTATGCAATAGTGAATGAGACAGTTTTCTTAGTTCTCACTTTCTGATAGTTCACTATTGGTATCTAAAATATAACTGATTTTTGGATATTTATTTTTTATTTTGCTACTTTACTGAATTCATTTATCATTTCTAATAGGTATTTGGTGGAATCTTTAGGGTTGTGTATACACAGTATCATGACATCTGAAAATAATGACAGTTTTACTTCTTCCTTTCCAATATGGATGAATTTTATTTCTTTTTTTTATTTGATTACTGTGGCCAGGACTTCCAGTCTATATTGAATAGAGTGGTGAAAGCCAACATCCCTGTATTGTTCCTGAACTTTAGGGTAACACTTTTTGTTTTTGCCCATTGAGTATGATGTTGGCTATGTTTTTGTGATCTATGGCTTTTAGTATGTTGAGATATGTTCCCTCTTTGTTGGGAGATTTTATCATAAATGGGTGCTGGATTTTGTCAAATGCTTTCTCTGCATCTATTGACATGATCATATAATTTTTATCCTTCATTTTGCATATGTTGTGTACCACCTTTATTGATTTGTGGATATTGTACCAATTTTGTATCCCTGGAATAAATCTCACTTGATCATGGTGTATGATCTTTTTAATGTATGCTGGATCTGGTTTGCTAATACTTGACTGAGTATTTTAGCATATGTTCCTCAAGGATGTTGGCCTATAATTTCTTCTTTGGTAGTGTCTTTATCTGGTTCTCAAATTGAGACAATGGTGGCCTCATAATATGAGCTTGGGAGTTTTCCCTTTCTTGAAGTTTTGTAATGGTTTGAGAAGGGTAAGTGTTAGTTCTTCTTTGTATGTTTGATAAAATTCACCTGTGATTCTATCCAGTCAAGGAATTTTGTTTGTAGAGTGTTTGTTTTTTATTACTGCTTCAATTTTATTAGTTGTAATTGGTCTATTCAGGTTTTCTTATTTTTTCTTATTCATTTTTGGAAGATTCATGTTTCTTGAAATTTACCCATTTCATCCAGATTGACCAATTTGTTGGCGTATCATTGTTGGTAATATTTTCTTACAGTCTTCTGTATTTCTGTAGTGTCAGTTGTTACTACTTTATCATTTCTGATCTAATTTATTTGTGTTCTTCCTCTTTTATTCTTGATGAGACTGGTCAAAGTTTTGTTTATCTTTTTAAAGAACCTGCTCTTGATTTTGTTGATCTTTTGTGTTTCTAGACTCTTCTGCTTTTCCATTTTTTGAATTATATTTTGTTGATTGTGTTATTATTGTTGTCCCAATTTCACTTCCTTCCCCCCCTCCAACCAGCAACCCCTACTCCCTCAGGCAATCCTCCCACCATTTTTCATGTTCACAGGTCATGTGTATAAGTTCTTTGGCTACTCCATTTCCTATACTGTAATTTACATTCCCATGGGTATTCTGTAGCTTCCTATTTATACTTCTTAATCCCTTCACCTATTCACCTATTTCTCCACACCACCCTCCCATCTGGCAACCATCAAAATGCTCTCCATATCCTTGATTCCCTTTCTGTTCTTCTTGTTAGCTTAACTTTTTTTTTTAGATTCAATTGTTAATAGATATATATTTTTGCTATTTTATTTTTCATGGTTTTGATCTTCTTTCTTCTAAATAAGTCCTTATAACATTTCATATAATAATGGTTTGGTGATGATGAACCCTTTTAGTTTTTTCTTGTCTGGGAAACTGTTTATCTGCCCTTCAGTTCTAAATGATAGCTTTGATGGGTAGAGCAATCTTGGCTGTAGGTCCCTGATTTTCATGACTTGAATATTTCTTGCCAATCCCTTCTAGCCTGCAAAGTTTCCTTTGAGAAATCAGATGACATTCTTACAGAAACTCTCTTGTGCGTAATTACCTGCTTTTCCCTTGCTGCTTTTAAGATTTTCTCTATCTTTAACCTTTGGCATTTTGATTATGATGTTTCTTGGTGTGGTCCTCTTTGCATCCATCTTGTTTGGGACTCTGTGCTTCCTGGGCCTACATGTCTATTTTTTTCACCAATTTACAGAAGTTTCCTTTCATTATTTTTTCAAGTAGATTTCCAATTTCTTGCTTTTTTTCTTCTCCTTCTGGCACCCCTATAATGGAATGTTAGACTTCTTGACATTGTCCCAGAAGCTGCTTATAGTATCCTCATTTCTTTTTTGGATTATTTTTTCTCCTTGTTGTTCTGATTAGTTGTTTTTTTTTTTCTTTATGTTACAAATCATTGATTTGATCCTCAGCTTCATCCACTCTACCATTGTTTCTCTGTTAATTGTTCTTTATTTCAATTACTGAATCCTTCATTTCTGACTGATGTTTTTATGCCACTACAGTCCTCACTAAGTTCCTTGAGCATCATTATAATTAGTGTTTTTAATTCTGCATCTAAGTTGTTTATCTTCATTTTGTTTAGTTTTTTTTTTTTGAATTTTGATCCATTCTTTCATTTGGCTGTTTCTTTGTCTCCTCATTTTGACAGCCTCCCTGTGTTTGTTTCTATCTATTAGGTAGAGCTGCTATAACTCTTTGTCTTGGTAGTGTGCCCTAATGTAATAAGTGTCCTTTAGGGTCCAGTGACATAGCCTTTGCTGGGTACTTGAGGTGTGCCCTTTGTGTGAGCTGAGTATTCCCTCCTCTTGTATTTGAGCCTTGATTTCTGTTTGATTATCAATGGAAGAGATTTGACCAAGTCAGTCAGCAGCAAGAACTGGCTGTGACCACTGACCACCAACATCCACCCTTTGTGGAGGATCAGGTGTTCAGAGTCAGGGTGGTGATGTTCCAATGTGGTCTGTAGCTGTCCGCCGGATGTACATGCTCTGGGGTTTCCTGGGTAGTGCAGGCCAAGGTCAGCCCTGGGCCCATGGCTATCCTGCTTGAGATATAAAGAAATCTAAGATGGCTGCTACTTGTGCTGGACTTGAAAATTCCCAGGCAAAGCCAAGGTGTGAATCTTGGCTGGCTGCTGTTTAGTACTAGGCATGGGACCACTTAGCAAGAGGTACAGGGGCTGGGGGCTCATTGACGCCAGCTGTTGCTTTTTTGAAAGGATTTAGGAAGTTATGAACCTTGAACCAAGACTAGCCATTCATATGGAAAAGCTACTGTTAACAGCTATAAGTTGGGTGGGTTGGAGCCTCAGGTGATCTCCAGGTCAGAGCAAACAGTGCTAGCCAGGTTGCTGGAGTTTCAGACATGCACCCACTTACTGGCTCTGTGGCTTTGTCCACCTTTCTTTCTGGGAGATAGCTGTCCCCCAGTACTCAGCTGGATGTCAGTTACTTCGGTTCCTCCCCATATGACATTAGTGCCTTTCAAGCTGCTACTCTGGTGCTAGAGGAGCTCATAGACGGTGAATCTGAGTAAGTCCATGTGTGTGATCTTTAAGGGGAACTGCTTGGGACTCCAAAAGTTTCTTCCATGGACTCAATCCCTGCTGTGTTTTCTTTTTTTTTCAGCCAGGAGTTATGGGGACTTATCTTCCTGGCACTGGTACCCTTGGCTGTAGGGCCTGGTGTGGGGCTGGGACTCTGTTCCTGACTTATCCTTCCCAAATTTTTATCCACCATGCATGGATGTGGGGCCAGCCTGTTCTGTGCCTGTGCCCCTCCTACCAGTCTGGATGGATGTGGTTTATTTAATTCCATAGTTGTCAGACTTCCACTCAACTTGATATCTGATGATTCTAGGTGATGGTTTTTCTACATTTCAGTTGTGATTTTGATTTGGTTGTGTGAGGAGGCAAGCCATGTTTACTTATGCCACCATCTTAGACTCATTTTCTTTTATTTCTGCTCTGATCTTTATTATTATTATTTTCTTCTACTCACTTTGGCATTCTTTGTTCTTTATCTAGTTCTTGTAAAGTTAAGTTGGTGTTTTTGAGGGTTTTTTTTTTCTTTCTTGATTGGAGCAGTTAAGCCATTTACAAATTTATTGCCATTTTATTCTTTATAACTATGTTTCTCTATTTTTTTTTTCTTCTTAAGGAAGACCCTTTAAAATTTTTTGTAATTCTGGTTTGTTGGTAATGAACTCCTTTAACTTTTCTTATCTTGGAAGCTCTTTATTTCCCTTCCAATTTTAAATGATAGCTTTGCTTGGCAAAGTACTCTTGGTTGTAGGTACTTGCTATTCATGACTTTGAATATTTCATGCCAGTCTCTTCTGGTCCAAAGTGTTTTTGTTGAGAAATCAGCTGACAGTCTTTTGGGAACTCCCTGTAGGTAACTAACTGTCTTTCTCTTGCCTTTCCTAAGAGTCTTTGTCTTTAACTTTGCCATTTTATTTACGATGTGTTTTGTTGGCCTTTTTGGGTTCATCTTTTCTGGGACTCTCTGTGCTTCCTGGACCTGTGTGTCTTCTTCCTTTATTCAGTTATGGAAGTTTCAGTTTTTATTTCCTCAAATAGGTTCTCATTCCCTTGCTCTTCTTCTTTTCCTGACACTTCTATGATGTGAATATTCTTGTTCTTGATGTTTTCCCAAAAGTCCTTTAAACTATCCTACAATTTTTCAGATTATTTTTTAATTTTGTTGCTCTGATTGGATGTTTCCTGCTACCTTGTCTTCCAAATTACCGATTTAATCTTCTGCTTAACCCAATCTACTGTTTATTTCTTCTAGTGTATTTTTCATTGCAGATATTGTATTCACCATTTCTTACTGGTTATTTTTATAGGCTTCCATGTCCCTTTTATGCTTGCTATCTCTTTGTTGAAGTTCTCATTAAATTCTGTGATCACCCTTATAACCATATTTTGAACTCTATGTATAGTAAATTGCATTCTTCTATTTCACTCAGCTCTTCTTCTGGAGATTTCTCTGGTTCTTTTATTTGCAGCATGCTTCTTTGTCTCCCCACTTTGGCTACCTCTTTGTGTTTGTTTCTATGTGTTATGTAGATCTGCTATTTCTCCCAGTCTTGGTAGAATACCTTATATGGTAGGTGTCTTGTGGAACTCAGTGGGGAAGTCTCTTTTATCATCTGAGCTGAGTGCTCCATGTATATTCCTTGTGTGGGTTATTTGAGCCTTCTTCTTGTAATTGAGTCTTGATTGTTATTGGCCTATTTGTGCATGAGATCAACCCTAAGCCTGGCTGACTTTGAGAATCACCCCTGAGTACAGTGTATAATCTGCTGTACGGGTGCTGACCAGTCTAAACAGAATTTGCCTCAGTGGGGTCTGGTGCCTGCCAAGATTCTCTTTGGATATGCCACTTGTGAAGCTAATTCAATCTTGCTCTGATGTTGTCTGTAACTGGCCACTGTGTGTGCTGGTTCTGAGGCTTATTGAGAGGGACCCTGGTGAAGGTCAATACCAGATGCTGCCTGTGACTGGCCCTGGGAAATCTTTCTGTAATTACAAAGCAATCCACAGTCTGTGGCCACCTCTGCTCTGCCTGGCTATATTTGGGAAGGACCAAGCAGCTCACCAAGGCCAGTGTCCTCCAGCACCAAATCCAAGGGCAGGTCAGCAAAAGACCAAAGATACCACAAGATTGGCCTCTGCTTGCATTCTCATGCTGGCTGCCTATTAGGGTCAGTCACTGGAAGAGCCTCTGGCAGTACTCAAATTGCATGAGGAAATTTCTCAGTAAGCCACCAGGTAGGAGCAAGTGGTGTTCATGAGATTGATACAGGTTCACAGTTGGTACCAGTGCTGAGTCTGAGACCACTCAATAAAAATCCCAAGGTAACCCTTATTTGGGGTGGGGTCTCAGAAGTTGTCAGGGTTTATCAGGCCCAATCAGCCTGAGATTTGGCTGTGTGAAGGGAAGTCTCTGCACCCGTGTGGCATGCAATGGAAAAATGACCCTTCACTAGACCCACTCAGTTCAGTCTGTCCCAGATTCTGTCAGGAGCCCAACCTTGTCATGGCAGGTTGCCAGGAATCAGGAAGATGGGGCTAGTGAATCTCCTGCAAAGGGGAGGCACAGGTCATGGGGAAAGTGGGGGTTGTGGCTCTTCCCCAGAACCCTACAATTCAGTCTCTCCCAGATTTTGCTCAGACTTCCTGTCAAGGAGGGGCCACCAGGTATCACAGGGGTAAGGCCACTGGGAACCTAGAGGGTGTAGCTAGTACATAATAGGTTCATAAATAAATGAGGGCACTAGTTCCCATACCACAGCCACACAACTCAGTCACTGACATCCTTGAGTTGGCTTGGATTTCTGCTCCCTGGTCCAGATAGCTCCTAAGGGTAAGACAACAGAGAGACTAGAAGTTGGGGTTACTGCATTCCCCCAGGCTGATGGTGTAAGAATAGAGTGCCCCACCTAAGAAAGATGGCATCTGGAGTGTTGGAGATGGACTTAGAACAGTTATTCTGATGGCTGACACTTAAGCTCTCTTTCCAGAGCCACAAACCCCAGGCTCTCCCTATAGGACTCTAGTCCACTCTGCACTCCTTCTGTCAGAGCCCAGGGTAAGTGGATGAAAGTGAGATTTTTCGTGTTGGTCTTCTAAGAGAATGTCTGTACATTTAGCAGACTTCTGTCTCTCCCTGGCACACAGAATCCCCACTGATTTTCACAACCAGATGGTATGTGGGTGCATCTATCTGCCTTTAGTGCCCTGGGCTGGGGGGCCCAGCATGGGGTTGATACCTCATGTCCCTCAGAGAGAACATTTGCAGCTGACATATCCCTCTGGAATCTCAACAATCTATGGGAATGGGCCAGTCCTTTTCATGTTTCCACCCTTCCTACCAGTCTCAATGTGCTTTCTTCTGTAAGTCCTTGCTTATAAGACTTCTGTTCAACTAGTCTTCAGTTGATTATTTAGGATAATTTTTTTATATTTTAGTTGTAATTCCAGTTTGGTCCTGGGAGGAAGTGAGTGTACCTTCTACCTACTCCTCCACCATTTTGAATCTCTCTACCCTTCTTTATGTTTTTGACATCATGTTTTATATCTTTTTGTTTTGTCTATCTCTTGATTATTTATTGTAGTTATAGTTAATTTTGCTACTATTGTCTTTTAACCTTATTATTAACTTTTTAGGTGGTTGATTCACTGTGATTGTTGTATATTTGCTTTACAAGTGAGATATTTTTCCTTTGTTGTATTTTCTTATTTCTGGATATGGCTCTTTCTTTCCTGGGTAAAGAAGACCAGATAACATTTCCTGCAAGGTGGTGAACTGCTTTAGTTTTTGCTTGTCTGAGAAATTCTTTATTTCTCCTTCAATTCTAAATGATAACCTTACTGGATAAAGTATTCTAGGTTGTAGATTTCTTTCTCTGAATACTTTAAATATCTCCTGCCAGGAGAGGGATTTTATTTATATGTTCCCATTACCAATGGACAAAATGAACTCATTAACTTACATTTTGAGTTCATTTTATGAGAAAAAAAGGCCCACAATAAAGAGATTAAAATCAAGAGAAGAATTTCCATATAGTTTATTGATCTTATTTTCCACTGGCATAAATAATTTATGCTCTAAATGTTATGTTTAACAGACATAAATAGGTAGTAGGTAGGTAAGCAAGTATGTAGAAAAGTAGATATCTAGATAGTTATAGTAAAAATAACTATCGAGATAGTTACTATAAATACATAAATTCATAATTATCCCCCAGAGGAGAACATTAAAATTTTAAATATCCACAATATGAAAGACAGGGAAGAAAATGCAGAGGTTAGATAATAATAGAATGTTAGGGTGGGTAGGGCATCTAGAGACCATGTGGCTGCATTACAGATATGGACACCAGAGAGTTAGACAGACTCTAACAGGGAGTAGGGCACAGCAACAGGGCCTAAGCCCTTGTTTGCTAAGGGATGAAGCACAGAAAGGTCCTAGAATTACTTTATTTTTTTGTGAACTGGTGTTGCTTTACATTAATGTCTCTAAGAACTCTTCACTAAAGTCTTACCAAATAAAGTGTCAACATATCTGTTTTAAAAATTAGAAAGTTTCCAGTCTAGGATAATATGTTCAAGGAGCATTGCAATACTTTAGGTGATTCTGCAACAAAGAGAGGAAATGACTTAAGAACATACCTGTAGATCTAGAGCTCATGTCTCCTAACTGAAAGGCCAGGGCTCTGTTCAGTCAATCCTAGGTACTTGCCCCTACTTCCCAGTACAATGGATCAGGAAAGCTATAATCTGAACTGGTTTTCTGAATTTATCAAGGCGGAGAAACTCCTTCAGCTCAGGCGGCTTGGCTCTTCCATCTGGTTTCAGGCCCATTGTTGAGTTTTCAGTACTGGTAAACTTCCCAGACCTCTCTGCAGCTCTTGGCTTCCCTACCTAAAAGCTGAAGGGAAAGGATTAGTGAATCCATTTGGTGTGGCTGGGATTTGCAGCCCATATAGGAGGCCTGTTGGAAAGCTTGTTCTTAACTGGCCCTGGATTAAAATTTAAAAAGGAGGAAGGGGAAAATGGAGAGGAAAGGAAGGAGGCAGAGAGGCAAGGGATTGGTTTCTTTAACTGTCCCTCCAAGCAGGCACTGACTAGGACCACTAGCTTCAGCTCTTGTGGCTTCGGTGGGGTGCAGGGGGAGCAAAGATCTGGGGATTGCTTGCAGGCTGGGTTGTCTTTCTTCCCCCCTTATTTCCTCCTTCTGTTCCTTGGGTTATGATGACCCAAAACGTCTCTCACAGTGAGTTCTGAGGCAGCAGTGTCTGAGAATAGCTCACAGAGCAACGGCAGTTTTCCACACCCTTTGAAGAGACAAGCAGGGGGAAAACTGTGGCATATTCTGCCCACCCTGCCTCTAAGTGAGTTGGGAGCTGAGTACTGGGGTTTTGGGGAATCATGACCTTGTGTTCCTTGATGTTATTTGATGTTGGTTTTGGCTGCATTCAGGGAGTTAAAATGCACATAAAAATGAAGCTAATAAAACTGCAGGGTTAGGGAATGCACCAGGCACAGGCTGTGGTTTCCCAGAACAGCTGTGACTGAACTCTCAGGCCTGGCTGGCTCACGATCCTTCCAAGGTGCAGATTTGGGCCAGGCCACAGCCAAATGGCAGAAATTAGTCGACTTTGGTGGCCTATCTTATTAAAACTGCTGACTAGCTTCATACAGAGAAAATAATGAGGGGCATGAAGGTGAACATTTAGGTTCCATTTCTGGCACCCATGGGTATAGAACCGAGCTTTCTTTCCCTGTAAGCATCATTTACTCCATCCAGGCTTGAACAATCAGATGCTTCTGCCAGTCTTCCTGTCAGGGAACTCTAGGCTAAGAATTAGAATGAGAGCTGGCATTACTAGAGGCGAGCAGCATCAGGATGGGAATAAGGAAAAAGGGGGTCTGGCCCCTGGTCTGATTCAGGCCAGGGAAGGTACCTTATTCAGGCAGATGCTGAGAGACTGAGAGACCCACAGGGTGTCAATGAAAACAGAAGTCATAAATACCTGCTCCCTGATTACCTGAGGTGAGGCATGGTAACTAAAAGAATGGCTAGTGTGTGTGTATATGTGTGAGTGAAAGTCACTTGTGTCTCCTTATCTTTACCACACATGGTGATCTACATACATGTGAAACTAGAATGGAACTCTTTGCCACATAGACCTGATTGAGGTGAAAAAAGAGAGTTAGGCTTTCCCAGAGTTGTGCATAGTGGCAAGGGCATTGGATTTGGAACCAGAAAGCCAAAGTCATGAGTCTGTTGCTTCTTAACTATATGACTTTGCATGAGTATATTACCTTCCTTTCAGCCTTGGTTTTCTCATCTATAAGATGATAATAGGTTCCTTTCCTGATTAAATGAGATACCTAGTATAATATATTTGGTAATGTGTCCAACATATACTTAGCACTCAACAAATTCTGGTGCTTGCCTCCTTACATTTACTAAGCTAAGAGAACAAGTAGAGAGGTTTGAAGCCATGTAGCCATGCATCCTCTCTAACATGACTATAAATGTTAGTACAGAGAATGGAAATCTGAGGGCCTGGCAGAGCTCCACAGAGAATAGTTCCCATAGCTATTCCAATGAGTGGGAACACAGGCAGAGGAGAGCAATGGAGGCAGACAAGAATGGTGGAGGGATTTGAGCCAAGTATCAGGAACCTTAGATGACTCAGAGAGAGACAGCTCCCACCTGATGGAGGTCAAGGCACTTTCTATTTCCATGTAAAAAGTAGTAAAGATGGGGAACTGATGATAGATCTGTCTGTTGCATTGGGCATTCTTGTAACTGCCATCTCTCCTCCACCTCAATTTGAGAATAACTTTAACTATGGTAATTTTTCAATTACCCGGACCGACATCTATCCTATCCTTAACCTGATTCGGTTTGCCAGACCCTCGTTCTATTTGTCTAATAGAGGAGTCAGCTGACCCAACACACAGACAACACAACAACAAAAGGCAGGTGGTTCTATACTCTTGAGATTTAGTGTATCTGCCCTCTTGTGGCCAGCAGGAGAGAGTCTGAACTTCATTAATTCACTTAACACTTAATGAGAAACCTGAAGGACAGCATTGTGATATTATTTTTAATTTTCATAAGGATAAAATGATGTTCATAGAGATAAAATGACTCACTTATAGTCATCTGGTGATAAAACTGGGACTGGAACTCAGGTATATTAGACTATAATAAAGACTTCTGGGGTGTCCCCATAAGAAATTAAATGGTGGGGAAAGCTTCCCCCTTTGTCCTCAAAACTTTCCATTTTGCAAAAGTTTTGGTGGGCAAATCCATGGCCTCTATTACTGAAAAGGACAAATTCTTTCCTTGTAGTGACCCATATGCACTCACTGTGACAGAAAGTTCAGACCAAACTTCTGGATATAAAGACTCAGAAGCAAGTGTGCCTTCTCATTTTCCTTATCTCTAGCTCATTGTTGAGGGTGGCTCACTCTTCCCTTTTCATCTTTAAAGAAACATGGTTCCTTCTGGTAAGCTGGGATGCCACCACTAGAGTTATGGTTACAACTGCCCCTCAGACAGCTCTGCCAGCTCTAATTTATTACCCTTTCCAGTTCTAATGCCCAGTGTTTCTCCCAACTCATGTCTTTTCCAGACACCTGTGCCACTATTTCCCTCTCCATTCTTGTCTTACTCTGGCTTTAACCAGCATTGTTAAAGGCTCACTTTTCAGTCTTTCTCACTGGTACTCTCTATTCATTTGCTCCTCTGGGATTCCCAGTTTTCTCCCCTCAGCTCTCTTGTTACCAAATTTTGTGTCCTCCTGCTTGTTGGTTTCTCTTCGTTCTAAGCAACATTTACTCCATCTAGACTGAAATGATCCGGGTGCTTCTGCTAGCTGGCCCACCAGGGGACTATAGGCTAAAAACAAGGCTCAGTGACTCCATATTTGTAAGGATACTTATGTGTTTACAGTGTATACACTAAAATACTAACTTGCAATCAACAAAGCTCCCCCAAGTGTGTGTGTGCGCGCACACACACAGGGAAGGTGATATTCTGCAGAACTTTGTGGAGGAAGAAGAAAAACACTTCTAGTACTCTAGGACACCAAAAAACAGACATAATAGGGAGCTGGGCCCTCCAGTGACTGACTCTCAGATTATGATAAAAGTGGGTGGGTGGCAATTACTGCAGTATGAAGTGTGTGTTGGAATCATTATGTTTCAAAATGAAATATTTGTATGACATTTTTGTCCTATTTCCACTAAAATTAAGAGCTTTGGGGTCTAAATGCTATAACCTTCAAAAGATACAGTCTGAGCTCAACAGTATTTGTCTATGCACTGGAATAAAGCTTATAAATTAGAATCTGTCAGTCAGAGTTCCCCATGGAAAGGTTATGCTGTACCTGAAAAATGTGTACTACCTAATTAATTACAGTCTGCACTGTGGCTATAAAAACAGGATAATGTGGCGGTGGAGGAGATCAGGCTGGACTTCCTTTAAGACTAAAGTTGGGTTTCTTCAAAACTCAGTTATAAGAGTTCCAAGCTTCCAAAAAACTTGGTAACATGGGCCTGGTGTGGAGAAAACAGTCCTGGGGAAGACATTCTTGACTACAATGTTAGGGCACAGTAGATATAGGTAGCCCAGGAAGGGCAGAACTAGGCAGAAAAGAATCACAGACTACCTTACCTCTTGCAGAGTAGGTGATGTGAGATCTGGCTATGGGTAACAGATGGGAGAAGTGGAAGGGTTAGCAGTAGAACCTGTCCTAAGAAGAATAAGGTTGAGGAAGGAGGTGGCTATGAGCATGTGTCTATAGCTCCAGGCCTAGAGCTACATGAAACAGAATAACCAGACAGGAGGCTGGGTTTACACACTGGGCAAGCATGAGGTGGAGGAGAAAATACTGAAACTTAAGTGCTACATTGATGCCTTTCTCTCCATCCTCACTCACCAAGTGTCAGGAAAATGATAGAAATAATACAGTAACTCTATAAGGTCTCATGTCTGAAGAATGTAACTTCTTGCCAGGCTCCATTGACTGGAAGGGATACAAATTTTAAGACTCACTCTGTCTTGGTCAAAACTGTTGCAGGACCTGGGGCAGGAAAAGGTCTGAGAGTAAGGTCAAGAAGGTGGCAAATTTGGGTTGGAAAATTGGGCTAGGGGGAAACTGGAGCTTATACCACCTGTCCATTCTTCTCTTACAACCTCTCCTTACACCCCCCCACTTCTACACTTGATTTTAGCTCTAGGAGTAACTATTGATCATTCCCAAGCTGGTATAGTAATAGCATAGACTTTGGAACAAGACACAAACCTTAATTCCACATCTTCCTAGTATGCAGTTTTAGTCATACTCCCTTTCCTTCCTAAACCTAAATTCTCAGTTTTTTTCTTTGTAAAGGAGAAATAATAGCTCCTCCTTCTTCTTTTTTTAGAAGGTTGTTGTCAATGAAAGTAAGCATAATAAAATCAAACATAATGTCAGATACATGTGACTGCTCTATACGTATTTGTTGATTTGAATATTTGAGGCAAACTGGTATTTATTTGAGGTAAATATTGGTTCTAGTATAATTCAAAGCTAACTACGTTCTTTAGATGGTTTTCCACAGGCACCTAACGGGGATTGACCAGTGCTTAAGAGACAGAACTAGGAGAACTCAGAGCTGAAAGCTGGAGGTTGGGGGGGGGAGAGAGAGAGAGAGAGAGAGAGAGAGAGAGAGAGAGGGAGAGGGAGAGGGAGAGGGAGAGGGACTAAACTGGGAGGAGAGAAAAATGGGGCAATAGAAATAAGAAAGAACAAGAGCATCAAGAGAAAGGAAAGCAGCCCTGACCACTGTGGTTCAGTTGGTTGAGCATCATCCAGCAAAGCAAAAGGTCTTCTGTTCAATCCTTGATCCCTGGTAAGGGCACATGCCTGGGTTGTGGGTTTGGTCCCCAGTCAGGGTACATGCAAGAGGGATGTTTCTCTCCCACATTGATGTTTCTCTCCATCTCTTTCCCTTTCCCTTCTCCTCTCTGTAAAAATAAATAAATAAACTCTCTAAAAAAACAAAGGAAAGCAACACAGAGGTAAAGAAAAAATGGACAGAAAGAATGAAATGAAAAGAAGGAAACAGGAGGAAAAGAGAAACAAAAAGCAACTGAGATGGAGGGGGACAGTGACAGGAAGGAGAAAGAGACAAAGACAGAATGAGAGGAGAGAGAGAGAGAGGGAGGGAGGGAGAAAGAGAGAACGAAAGAAAAGAAAGGAAGGAAGGAAGGAAGGAAGGAAGGAAGGAAGGAAGGAAGGAAGGAAGAAGGAAGGAAGAAAAAGGAAGGAAGGAAGGAAGGAAGGAAGGAAGGAAGGAAGGAAGGAAGAAAGAAAGAAAGAAAGAAAGAAAGAAAGAAAGAAAGAAAGAAAGAAAGAAAGAAAGAAAGAAAGAAAGAAAATCAGTGACGGCTTGAAATCAACCAAATTAAGTTTCCATTTGGCCATATCTTACCCTTAGACCTAGAGAAGAGTTGGATGGCAATTGCATCATAAATGGGATTTTGGCAGAAGGTATAATGTAGGGTTCTTATCTATATTGTGATGTAACATGGTGGCAGTAATCAAGAGAATGTGTTACTTGCATAAGGACAAACATACAGAGCAATGTAATATAATTTAGAGTCCAGGAATAAACATTTGTATTGAGTGATAATTGATTTTTTGACAAGGCTGCTAAAAAAATTTAATGGAAAAAATAATAGTCTTTTCATAAAATAGTGCTGGGACAACTGGCCATCCATATGCAAAATAGTAGAGTTGGACTTCCACTTCATACCATATATAAAAATTAACTCAAAATGGATCAAAGATCTAAATGTAACTGCTAAAACTGTAAAATTCTTAGAAAAATATAAGCATAAATTTTTATGAAATTTGATTAGGCAATGATTTTTCAGATATGACTCCAAAGACAAAAGCAACAAAAGAAGTAATAAAGTGAGCATCATCAAACTAAAGAACTTTTGCCCTTCAAAGCACACCATCAACGGATAGCTACCAGATGGGAGGAACAGGAAGATGAGTGAAAAGAGGATTACATTGTGAGTTATAAAAATGTAGAATCACTATACTGTACACCTGAAACTAATATAAACAATATAAGATTGTATACCTACTATACTTACAATGTTAAAAAAGGAAAAAAAGAAAGTGAAAGCATATTCTACAGAATGGGGCAGAGGGAATTTTGGAATTTGATAAGGACCTTATATCTAGAATATATAAAGGATATTATGACACAGTAATAAAAAGACAAATATCCCAACTTGAAATAGGGAAGTGATACAAATGTAAATTTCTTCAAAGAATATATACAAATGACTTATAAACACATGAAAAGGTGCTCAACATATTAGCCATTAAGGAAATGTATACCAAAACTGCAATGAGATACTGCTTACACTCATCAAAATGGCAGTGATCAAAAAGATAATAAGTGTTAGTAAGGTTGTGGAGAAATTGGAACCCTCATACACTGTTGGCGGGAAGGTAAACTGTTACAGCAATTGTGGAAAATAGGCTAGCAGTGTTTAAACACTTTAAACAAAGTTGCAATTGTGGAAAACAAGCTGGCAGTTATAAATATTTTAAACAAAGTTACTAATCTGACTCAGCAAATCCACTCTTAGGTATATATCCAAAAATAATGAAAACAGATGTCCACACAAAATCTTGTATTATTTAAAAAAAACAACAACTGATGAATGGATAAACAAAATGCAGTATGTCCATACAATGGAATATTATTTAGTAATAAAAAAAATACACTGATACATGCTACAATATGGATGGACCTTGAAGGCATTGTGCTAACGGAAAGCAGTCAGTCACAAAAAGCAAATACTTTATAATTCCATTTACATGGAATGTCTATAATAGGCAAATTTATCTATTATAAAAAGTATTTAGTTATTGCCTAGGACTGGAGGAAATATGTATGGAGAGATTGGAGGGTGATAGCTAACAGCTATGGGTTTCTTATTGAGTTAATAAGATGTTCTATAATTAACTGTCAATGGATGCAGAACTCAGTGAATATACTAACAGCTATGTAATTACACTCTTCAAATGAATGAAATATGTGGTATGTAAATTATATCACAATAAAGTTATTGAGAAAAGAAAATAAAAATCAGGCATCAGGCTGGATTTTGCCCAAAGACCATAATTTTCTGACCCATGGCCTAGCACATGGACTATTTTAAAAAATGTTTGATATGTGCTTTAAAAAACATGAATTTTCCAGTGTTGTATCTAAAGCTGTACATATGACAAAAAAAACCACTTGCTTAATTTTGCTATTTGGCCTTTGATTTTATTATTATTTTTTAGGTCTCCTTAATCTATCAATTCCTGAGTGAAATATGTTAAAACATCCCATTATAATATTAAGTCTGTTAATTTGTTCATGGGTTGCTTTTTCATATTTTGAGACTTTGTTATGAGAGGCATACAAGTCTAAAATGATGTTATCTTCCTGGTAAACTAGGCTTATTAGCATCACAAATTTATTATCTATTCGTATTAATGCTTTTAGCTTAAAGTTTATTTCTATGTCACTAATATAAATGTACAAATTTTCTTTGTTTTTGCTTTGTATTTACCTAGTATATATTTTCACATTTTCTGACCTCCAGACTTTCTGGTCATTTTAAGAATATTATGTAAATATTTAGCCCCGGCTGGTGTGGCTCAGTGGATTGAGTGCTGGCCTACAAACCAAAGGGTCGCTGGTTCGATTCCCAGTCAGGCCACATGCCAGGGTTGTGGGCCAGGTCCCCAGTAGGGGGCGCGTGACAGGCACTCACACATTGATGTTTCTCTCTCTCTTTCTCTCTCTTCTCCTCTGTCTAAAAATAAATAAATAAAACCTTTAAAAAAACAATATTATGGGGAGTTCCGGCCCAGATGGAGGCATAGGCAGTGGCATTGTGCCTCCTCGCGCAACCAAAACTAAGGACAACAAAAATTGAGAAACAAAAAACAACCAGAACAGAGAGAAATTAACTGAACAGAAGTCGGACTATAGTACATCCAGACCAGTAAGCAGGGGCGGAGTCAGAGGCCTGTGGCGAGGGGTCGAGGGGTCCTGGCGGGAAGAAATGCTGGCTGGCAGGCACAGGTGCGCAGGGTGCAGAAGGCAGCTGACAGACCCCAGAAGTGCAGGGGCAGCTGATGGACCGGTGGCAGACCCTGGGCTCAGGAGGTGACTAGCAGACCCAGTGAGAGACTCAAGACAGCTGGCTGTCTGCAGTCACACATTCGCGCACAGACAAACTAAGCAAAAACGGGCAGCGGCACGGACCGCGCGGCCCAGGGACCCAGCGCCGCTGGGTTTCAAAGCTTAAGAGCCCCGACTGGGAGCTGAGGCCGGGAGATTCTCTCAGCCTCACAAGAGGCTCCTCGGGGAAACCCACAGAGTCCGAGAAAGTACACAAGCCCACCTGCCCGGGAGCCAGCACCAGAAGGGCCCAATTTGCTTGTGGGAAGTGGCAAAGGGGACTGAAGTCCTAGAGAGAGTGGAGCAGGCGCCATTGTTCCCTTTCAGACGCGCCCCCACATAAACGTCACAACCCAGCGACTGGGGTGCCCCGCCCCGTGAACACCTAAGGCTCCGCCGCCCTTACGTAACACCTGCAACCAGACCAAAGGAAAATAAAAAAGATGGCTAAAACAGATTTGAAAGCCCCAGAACCAATTTTTTTAAGTGACTCAGAGATAGCCGAACTATCAGATGCACAGTTCAAAGCACTGGTGATCAGGAAGCTCACAGAATTGGTTGACTTTGGACATAAATTAGATGAACAAATGCAGGCTACGATAAGAGAAATGAAGGAAAACGTACAGGGAAACAATAGTGAGGGGAAGAAAACTGGGACTCAAATCAATGGAGTGGACCAGAAGGAAGAAAGGAACAACCAAACAGAAAAGAATGAAGAAACAAGAATTCAAAAAACTGAGGAGAGGCTTAGGGACCTCCAGGACACCTTCAAATGTTCCAACATCCAAATTATAGGGGTACCAGAAGGGGAAGAGGAAAAGCAACAAATTGAGAACTTATTTAAACTGATATTAAAGGAGAACTTCCCCAATCTGGCAAGGGAAATAGACTTCCAGGAAGTCCAGGAAGCTCAGAGACTCACAAAGAAGTTGGACCCAAGGAGGAACATGCCAAAGCACATAATAATTA
>PVIA01007455.1:0-83020 GCA_004024845.1 Tonatia bakeri
CAGCACACCCTGCACCCCAACCCTAAGAGGTGTGGAGTATAAATACATATACATACTTTTTCTCCCACCTTCTAAGTTCTAGCCCGGACTAGTAATAAAATTACCAGGGACAGATTAACAGGAGAAAAATATAGTTTTAATACATGCACATGGGAAATTCACATAAGCACAAAAATTCCCAAGACAGTGAGGCAACACTAGGTATATGAGACATTTTGGACAAAGGAGGAATGGGGTCAGGGTGTTAGATTTCAGAAGTGAGAACAGGAGGTTACAGGCAGGTGAGGAAGAGCAGAACACACATGGCAGGTAGATTGCTCAGGGGACTCGGAAACCGTGGGACCCGGGTATCTAGCTAACAGGCCTGCAGTCTTCCTGGCCAAAGCTAGGGTGAAGGTCCTCCGTAGGTGATCAAGCCAAGGCTCCCTTCCCAAAGCAGGTTTTTCCATCTGAATCTCTTGGACAGGAAAGTGGGGTGGGTCAAAGGCTCCCTCTGAGTCTTGTTTCTTAATAAACATCTTAAAATCAATATCCTAAAAAAAGAGTTTCAAGGTGGCAAAACTTTGGGCTCTTTCACAGGCCACCGCACCTCCTTGGTACAAAGATGAAAAAAAAAAGAAAGAAATCTTCCTGATGGAGCAAGGTGGCAGAAACACAGCATCTGGTCAAATTCTGGAGACAATCTTTGCTTCCAGGGACACTCCATAGATTCTTACTTAGTCTCTTAGCAATCACGTAGGCTCAAGCAATCAACACGAAACATAGAGAGATAGAGGGAGCCTGGAAACCTTCTCCCTGACAACCCATCAAAAGCTGTGCCTCCAAATTCAGGACAAAACTCAGAACAGCAGAGACGAGTGAGGCTGGTGTGATCAACACTGCTGCTTACCACCCAAATCAGAACATAAGAGACACGGAGGAGCCCCAAGCTTGAGAATTACAAAAACAAAAAATCTGCACCAGAGCAGGGAGAGGGCAGGTTGAGGAGCAAGGCAATGCATTGCCACAGGTGGAGGAGGCTCAGAAATGTGGCCATAGGTGTTTTGTTGCCCTGGGGATATGACATGGCAGCAGGCAAGAATGGGAGAGACTGTCTTGTTGTGGAAGTTGGTAACGAGGCAGGAGCAAGAGTCATTAAATTCTAGTGTGGGGAACAGTCAGCAGAGCTCTGGAGATATTTTTAAAAATGAGTAAGATGTGATGACCTCTTTATCATCTGGAAAACATAAACAAGTGGGCGCAGGTGAGATAAGTCTAGAATACACTGCAGTCACAAAGGATTAGGAAAATTTTCTAGTGGGAAAGACATTCCAGCTGACCCAGAAGAAGATGAAGAATAGCTGCCAAGTCTAATGGCTCTGGAGGGGTGTGGAGACAGGGAAAGACACTGGGTTTTGAGAGAGGTGATATAGTTTGGGATTGGTAAGTGGGAGGGTGCGGATGAAAGGGTTAGGGACAGATGTCTCATTATCAGGCTAAGGACTGTCACTTTATTCTGCAGACAGCCAGAGCCATTATGCAGGTTGATGATAAGGCCAAACATTCCTTCAGTTTTTTTTTTTCCATAAGATGGCTCTAGCAATGCTTAGTCTTTAACTTCATTCAAAACAATTTTTTTAGATCATGTTATGATAGCTGCCATATCAGTGTGCTCTTTTTAAAAAAAAAACATCAAAATTGGTGAATTTTTGTGTAGCCATTTTAATTTTGAAGATGGAAGAAAATAAGCAACATTTTCAGCATATTATGCTTTATTATTTCAAGAAGATAAGAACACAACTGAAACCAAAAAAAGATTTGTGCAGTGTATGGAGAAGGTGCTGTGACTGATTGAACACATCAAAAGTGGTTTGTGAAGTTTCATGCTGGAGATTTCTCATTGGACGATGTTCCACAGTTAAGACCAGTTGAAGTTGGTAGCAATCAAATCAAGACAGTAATTGAGAACAATCAACTTTGTACCATGTGGGAGAGAACTGACATACTAGAAATATCCAAATCAAGCGTTGAAAATCATTTGCACCAGCTCGGTTATGCTAGTCACTTTGATGTTTGGGTTCCACATAAGTTAAATGTAAAAATCCTTTTTGATCATATCTCTACTTAAATACAATTCTCTACTTAAAGTAACATACAATTCTCTACTTAAATGTAACAAAAACATGCCATTTTTAAAAGAAATTGTGATGGGCAATGAAAAGTAGATACTTTAATGTGGAATGGAAGACATCGTAGGGCAAGTGAGATGAACCACCACCAACCTCACTGAAGGCTGGTCTTCACCCAAAGAAGGTGATGATGTATATGTGGTGGGAATGGAAGGAGGTCCTCTATTATGAGCTCCTTTCAGAAAACCAAACAAGTAATCCCAACAAGTATAACTCCCAGTTAGACCAACCGAAAGCAGCACTTGCCAAAAAACATCAGGAATTAGTCAACAGAAAACACATAATCTTCCATCAGGATAATGTAAAACCGCACGTTTCTCTGATGTCCCAGCAAAAACTGTTATACCCTGGCTAGGAAGCTCTGATTCATCCTCCATATTCACCAGACATTGCACCTTTGGATTTTCATTTATTTTGGTCTTTAAAAAATTATCTTAATGGAAAAATATTTCAATTCCCTGGAAGACTACAAAAGACATGTGAAAGAGTTCTTTGCTCAAAAAGATAAAAAGTTTTGGGGAACATGGAGTTATGAAGTTGCCTGAAAGATGGCAAGTTCAACAACCAAGGATTTAAAGAACCCACATTCATACAGGCAGGTAGAAGGGGCAGAGTCATGGGGATGGGTAGAGATATGAGGAGATACTGTATGGCATGGAGAGGCAGCAGCAGGGGTGGAATGGGTGGTCCCACACTCATGTGTGGTGGATAAAAATCTTCAGGGATACATCAGGAGCAAGCAAATCCAGGCTCAGGCCAGACTGCAGAACCCAGGGTTGCAGCACCAGGAAGATAAATCCCTATAACTTCTGGCTGTAAAAACCAGTGGGGATTGGGGTGGCAGAAGAAACTTCCAGATTTTTAGGAAACTCTGCTTAAAGGACCTGCACAATCTTAGAACATACACAAACCCATCCACTCTGGGATTGATGGGGAGTGGGTGAAGTGATAGGAAACAGGGCAAGTGCCAGGCAAACCTCCAGAAGCCAGACAACAGTACTGTCCCCTCTCTAAGCCCTTGCCCCACAAAGTGCCACAAAGTGGTGAAGCACACTGCCCCACCCTGGTGATTACCTAAAGTTCTGCCCCATGTTATTACAGATGCCTTTTCTACAGTAGGACACGCTACTAA
The DNA here is from genome assembly GCA_004024845.1 of Tonatia bakeri. Classification (NCBI taxonomy): domain Eukaryota; kingdom Metazoa; phylum Chordata; class Mammalia; order Chiroptera; family Phyllostomidae; genus Tonatia; species Tonatia bakeri. The sequence continues at coordinate 3,301 of PVIA01007455.1, forward strand.
GACAGGGAGTCAACACAGCTCTACCTAATACATAAAAACAAATGCAGGGAGGCTGCCAAATTGAAGAGACAAAGAAACATGGCCCAAATGAAAGAACAGAACAAAGCTCCAGAAAAGGAACTATATGAAATGGAGATAAACAATCTATCAAATGCAGAGTTCAAAACACTGGTGATGAAGATACTCAAAGAACTCATTGCACACAGCAACAATATAAAGGAAGAAATGAAGGTTACACTAAGTGAAATAAAGAAAAGTATACAGGGAACCAACAGTAGAGGGAAGGAAGCTGGGATTCAAATCAACAATTTGGAACATAAGGAAGAAGTAAGCATTTAACCAGAACAGAAAGAAGAAATACAAATTTTAAAAAATGAGAATAGTATAAGAAGCCTCTGCGTCATTTCAAATGTTCCAACACCCGAATCATAGGGATGCCCAAAGGAAAAGAGGAAGAGCAAGAAATTGAAAACTTATATGAAAAAATAATGAAAGAAAACTTCCTTTACTTGGTGAGGGAAATAGACATATAAGTCCAGGAAGCATAGAGAGTCCCAAACAAGTTGGACACAAAAAAAGACCACACCAAGACACATCATAATTAAAATGTCAAAGGTCAAAGATAAAGAGAGAATCTTAAAAGCAGCAAGAGGAAAGCAGAGTTCCCTACAAAGGAGTTCCCATAAGACTGTCAGCTGATTTCTCAAAACCAATTCTGTAGGCTAGAAGGGACTGGCAAGAAATATTCAAAATGATGAAAAGCAAGGACCTACACCCTAGATTACTGTAACCAGCAAAGCTATCATTTAAAATGGAAGGGCACATAAAGTGCTTCCCAGAGAAGGTAAGGCTAATTAAAGGAATTCATCATCACTAAGCCATTATTACATGAAATGTTAAAGGGGCTTATTTAAGAAAAAGAAGATAAAAACTATGAACATTAAAATGGCAATAAACTCACAACTATCAACAATGGAAGCTTAAAAAAAAAAAACTGAGCAAGTAACCAGAAAAGGAACAGAACCATAGATATGGGGATCATTTGGAGGGTTATCCTCTAGGAGGGGGAATGGGGAGAATGCAGGGAAATGTACAGGGATTAAGAAGCATAATTGTCCCCGCTGGTGTAGCTCAGTGAATTGAGTACCAGCCCACAAACCAAAGGGTTGCTGGTTCGATTCCCAGCCAGGACACATGCCTGGATTGCAGGCCAGGTCCCCAGTAGAGGGCATGTGAGAAGCAACCACACATTGATGTTTCTCTCCCTCTCTTTCTCCCCCTCTCCCCTTCCTCTCTCTCTAAAAATAAATAAATAAAATTATTTTTTAAAAAGAGCAGAACTTCCAGCCAACATGGAGGCATAGGTAGACACACTGTGCCTCCTCACACAACCAAAAGAAGGACAACAACAATTTAAAAACAAGAAACAACCAGAACTGACAGAAAACTGAACTATATGGAAGTCCAACAACCAAGGAGTTAAAGAAGACACATCCATTCAGACCGATAGGAGGGGCAGAGACAGGCAGCAGGATGGAGAGGACTTGCAGCATGGCGAGGGCTGGAGCACCTAGGCAGGCAAGGCGGCAGCTGGCTGACTCAGAGAGATGGCAGATTGTGGAGCAGGAAGTGCAAGGCTGCAGCTGACCGGCAAGGCAGTAGCAGGTGGACAGGCAAGGTGGCAGATTGTAGACTGGGCAGTCCCACATTCACGTGCAAATAAACCAGGAGAAACAACTGGAGAGTGGGACAGACTGTGAAACCCAGGGCCCCAGCTCAGGGAAATAAAGCCTCAAACCACTGATTGAAAACATCTGTGGGAGTTGACGTGCCAGGAGAAACTCCCACCCTCACATGAGAGTTCATTGCAGAGACCCACAGGATCCTAAAATGTACACAAACCCACCAGTATGGGAATCAGCACCAGAAAAGCCCAATTTGCTTGTGGGTAGCAGGGGAAGTGACTGAAATCTTGCAGAGTAGAGCAAGCACCATTGTTCTAACTCAGACCCCTCCCCCACACATAACATCATAGAGCAATGACGTGGGTTACCCCACCCTGGTGAACACCTAAGGCTCCACCCCTCACTATGTAACAGGTGCAACAAGACAAAAAAAAAATGCCCCAAATGAAAGAACAGATCAAAGCTCCAGAAAAAATACACCTAAGTGATGAAGAGACAGCCAACCTATCAGATGCACAGTTCAAAACACATGATCAGGACGCTCACAGAATTGGTTGAATCTGGTCACAAATTAGATGAAAAAACAAAGGCTACGATAAAAGAAATGAAGGAAAATGAACAGGGAACCAATAGTGATGGGAAGAAAACTGGGACTCAAATCAATAGAGTGGACCAGAAGGAAGAAAGAAACATCCAACCAGAAAAAAAATGAAGAAACAAGAATTCAAAAAAAAAATGAGGAGAGGTTTAGGAACCTCCAGGAAATCTTTAGACGTTCCAACATCCAAATTATAGGGGTACCAGAAGGGGAAGAGGAAGAGCAACAAGTGGAAAACTTATTTGAACAAATAATAAAGGGGAACTTCCCCAATCTGGCAAAGGAAATAGACTTCCAGGAAGTCCAGGAAGCTCAGAGAGTCCCAAAGAAGTTGGGACCCAAAGAGGGACACACCAAGACACTTCATAATTACATTAGCCAAGGTAAAAATGAAGGAGAGAATCCTAGAAGCAGCAAGAGATAAGGGGACAGTTACCTACAAAGGAGTTCCCATCAGGCTGTCAGCTGATTTATCAAAAGAGACCTTACAGGCAAGAAGGGACTGGAAAGAAGTATTCCAAGTAATTAAAGGCAAGGACCTACATCCAAGATTACTCTACCCAGAAAAGCTTTCATTTAGAATGGAAGGGCAGATAAAGTGCTTCTCAGATAAGGTCAAGTTAAAGGAGGTCATCATCACCAAGCCCTTATTAAATGAAATGTTAAAGGGATTTATCTAAGGAAAAGAAGATAAAAAATATGAACAGTAAAATGACAGCAAACTCACAATCATTAACAACCATACCTAAAACAAAAACAAAAGCAAACAACTAGAATAGGAACAGAAATGGAGATCACATGGAAGGCTATCAACAGGGGAGGGGGAGAGAAGGGGGAAGGTACAGAGAATAAGTAGCATAGATGGTAGATAGAAAATAGAAAGAAGGAGGTTAAGAATAGTATAGGAAATGTAGAAGCCAAAGAACTTACTATATGACCCATGGACATGAACTAAAGGGGCGGGGAATGTTCAGGTGGGAGGGAAGTGAAGGGGGTGAAATGGGACAACTATAATAGTGTAATCAATAAAATATATTTTAAAAAATAAAAATAATAATAAATTTTAAAAAGAAGCATAATTGTTAGGTACAAAATAGATTGGGAGATGTGAAGAATAGTATAGGAAATGGAGAAGCCAAAGAATGTGTATGCATGACCCATGGGCATGAACTAGGGGGAGACTGCTGGAGGGAAGAGGGGTACTGGGTGGAGGGAGACAAAAGGGGGAAAGCTGGGACAACTGTAATAGCATAGTCAATGAAGTATATTTTTAAAAATTAAAATTAAAAATTAAACTGTAAGAAGCATAGACCAAAATAAGCATTTAAGTAGATGGAATAATATCAATTTATGTTGGAAACCTGGAAGGGAATTAATACATGACATAGAGTCCATGTTCAAAGACTTTATGTAGACAGTTAATGAAAAGAATATAGCTTATTTGACAACCAGCAGAAAAGGCAGCTGTGAGAAAAGTATGATCTGAGTTATGAGGTACATGTATGGAGTTTTAGGTTACATAGTTCAGTACTTACTCATGACAAATGCTAAGAAAAGTAAGAATGGAAGGGGACTTCCTCAACCTGATAAAGAGCATCTACAAAAACCTAATAGCTAACATTATACTTAGTGGTTAAAAACTGAATGTTTTTTCCCCGATGACTGGAGACAAGGCAAAGATCTCTCCCTGCTCTCATTCAGCATAGTGTTGGGAGTTCTAGCCAGAGCAATAAGCAAGAAAAGGACATTAAAAGCATACAGATTGCAAAGGAAGAAATAAAATGGCTCCTATTTTCACATGACACTATTGTCTACGTAGAAAGTCCAAGGAATCTACACATAAACTCTTGGAACTAGAAGTGAGTTCAAGTAAGTCACAGGATACAAGATAAACACACAAAAAATGAGCTAGCTGTATTTCTATATACTAGAAATGAACTCACAAACACCAAAATTAAAAAATACAATACCATTTAAAATTACTCAAGATTTCTGGAAGTGATTTCTACATAAGAACATACCTCTCACTAAGGACCCCCCCCCCCCCCCCCCGCCGCCTCCATCCCTCTCCAGAGGAAGAGGAAACACCAGAAGAAGCACCTGGCACAGAGCCACAATTCCCACTTCATGGATATGAAATGCCCAGGGTGCCATTAAATCACTACTGTCTTTAGCCAGCACAAAGGGCAGTTTTGTGTGTTGGCGGTTCTGCTGTCCTCTGTCAGCCTACAAGTGGAAAAGCAAGACTGATAGAAGAATTCTCCTTCAGAAAGAAACAGCACTGCCCTGGCTTGTGTGACTCAGTGGACTGAGTGCCAGCCTGAGAACCAAGGTGTCACCAGTTCAATTCCCAGTCAGGTCATATGCCTGGGTTGTGGGCCAGGTCCCCAGCTGGGAGCTTGTGAGAGGCAACTAATTGACACATATCAATGTTCCTTTCCCTTTCTTTGAAAATACAAATTACAGGCTATTTGCAAATCACAGAACTGACAAAAGACTAGTACCTAGATATAATACAGTTGACTCTCCATATCCGTGGATTCTGCATCTGCAGATTCAACCAACCACAATAAAAAATATTTCCCCCAAATTGTTACATTGTAGAGAAGCTTACAATGATTGCATCTGTACTGGACATGGGCAGACTTTTTTGTCATTACTCCTTAAACAATACAGTGTAACAACCATTTACAGAACGTTTACATTGTATTAGGTATTATCAGATGGTTTAGAGTATATGGGAGGATGTGGGTAGGTTATATAAAGTACCATTTTATATAAAGGACTTGGCATCAGTGGATCTTGGTGTCTGTGGAGGGTCCTGGAACAAATCCTCAGTGGATACCAAGGGATAACTGTATAAAGAAGTTTCAAAATTCAGCAGTAAAAGACAAGCAATCCATTAGAAAATGCGTAAAAAGCATAAAGTGAAATTTTACTAAAGAGGATATATAGGTGTATACAATAAGAGTATGGATATGAAAAGATATACAACATCATTAGCCATTATGCAAATTAAAGCTAAAATAGGATATCACTACACACCTATCAGAATGACTAAGATTAAAAATAGGGACAGCACCAAATGCTGGTGAGAATGCAGAGAAATGGGATTACTCGGACACTGCTGGTGGGAACGTGATACAGTACAGCCATTCAGGAGGTTTCTTTAATACAAACCATGCCACCACCATACAACTCAGCAGTTATATTCCTGAGCATTTATCCCAGAGAGTCAAAGATCTGTGATCACACAAAAATGTACACATGAATGTTTATAGCAATTTCATTCATAACAGCCAGACACTGCAAACAAACAGTCACATATATCATGAAATCCTACTTGACAATAAAAACACAAACTGGAGACACAAGCAACGACCTGGCTGACTCTCCAGGGAATTAGGCTGGGTGGAAAAAGCCAACCTCAAAAGATTATATACTGTATGATTCTATTTATGTAACACTTTGAAGTGACAATATTATAAAAATGAAAAGGGATTAGTGTTTACCAGGGGTTAAGGAAGGAGCAGGAAAGTGAGGGAAGTGGGTGTGACTGTGAAAGGGCAAGGTGCAGAAATCACAGTGATGGAAATGTTCTGTCTCCACCACATCAGTGTCCTCACCCAGGTCGGGACAGTTTACAAGACGGAACAAGGTGAAGCATACCTGGGATCTCTGAATTATTCTTATCAGTGCATGTGAATATACAGTGATGTCAAAATACAGGCAGATCTCACTTTATTGCGATTCTCTGATACTGTGTTTTCATCAACATGGAGGCAAAACCCTCCCCCAGCAAAAGAGATTACAACTCACTGAAGGCTCAGGTGATGGTGAGCATTCTTTAGCGATAGAGTATTTTTCAATTAAGGTACATACATTGTTTTTAGACATACTGCTATTGTACACTTCACAGACCACAGTATAGTGGAAACATTCCTTTTATATGCTCTGGAAAACCAAAACATTCATATGACTCGCTTTATTGAGATATTTTATTGTGGTGATCTGGGACCGAACCTGCAATATCTCCGAGGTATGCCTGTGAAAGGTCTATATTTAAAAGTATGTTAAAAATATTTTCAACAAAACTAGGTGGCAGGGTACCTCCATGAACCTTAAAATACAAGTTGGTGGGGACAAACCACTAAGAGTCACATGGTCTGCCTGGAATCAGTGTCTGTTCTGCTGGTGCAAGGGAGCAACCAGGCACTCCATGCATCTGAGGATGTGACAGGTGCCAGCCAGCCGGCAGCACGCCTCCAAAACCACAGCAAAGCAATGCAAGGACAGCAGATGAAACTGAGGGGTTGGGGGCCGTCTGCCCACTCCAGAAGCAGCTGCACACAGTGCCCCTGGGGAGGTCAGATGGGCATGGAGTAATCTCACCCACACAAAGTCTCTACACTGACCTCCAGGCACCTTCCCAGGGTAGTGCCCTACACTGAGGAAAAATTAGAATTGGTAGAATCAAGAATGAGCCAGATAGGGACAAGGAGAGAAGGAAGTTCAAAGTAAGAGGTGGAAACTTGAACTCTCAAAAAGCAAGTGTTCATATTTTCAAGCGCTACAGGAAACAACAAAGAGAGAGCTCGCTAAAGTCCAGGACACGCTCCTGAGCTGTGCCTCCTTCTAAAGCCCAGGACAATGAACACCATACAAACAGAGCAACAGAAAAGGGTGAAAGCTGTATCTCATACAAAGCTCATGTAAGTAAGAAGAAATGTGGAAAGCAGCATAAAATCTTTACAATGGAGGCACATCAGAAAAATTATGCTACCAAAAATACTAAATTATAATCTATTTCAAAACAATCTCAAAGTCATTAAGAAAGTATTAGAAGATATAAAATAATGACAATGACAATCATGCTACAATATAAAAATGAATCACAATACAGCTACACCCTAAATTTACAAGATATAATGTCAATTTACCAAATAAAAATAATAAATTTTTAAAAGAATTACAAAATCTCAGAAGTATGATGACAATACTCAGAAAATAATTAGACAAATGTTTAAACCCATTTCAGAAATGAAGAGTAAACTAGAAGGAACAGAAGAACAAATAAACATAATGCAGAAGACCTCAGTAGAATGACAGAAGGTAAAAAGGGAAAAATTTTAATGAAAAAGAAATGAGATTTAAAAGATTCAAGAAAAATGACAAATATTGAAGATATGAAAAAAAAGCCCTAACATGTAAATAATGAGTCCCTGAATAGGAAAACCCAAAGGAAATACTAAAAGAATGTAACTCTATAAAACATTCCTAAATTTTTTTTAAAAATGAACAATATAACACATATATTCTAATAAAATTTCTGAACATCATAGAAAAACAAGAAAATATCACCAGGGCATCCCAACAAAAAGAATGACTTAATAATTACATTATCATCAGACTGTTCAATACCAATGTTACATGAAAATACAGAAACATTATTTAGATGCTACAATAAAGCATATAAATGGAAGAAGGATAGAATTAGAATACCCCCCACCTGCAGTCCCCAGTGCATTGAGGGACCTCAGCAGTGAGCATCAGTGATTCCTAACGCCACAAAAAGACAGACAAGTGGACATTGTGTTCCAAGTGACCAAAACCCACACCACCACCTATAGACTCTCTAAAGGAGCCCAAGCTAAGCCTGATGCAGCCTCTGCATCCAGATGTTGGCTTGCAGAGGGAGCAGGGGATATGTTAAACTGTCCCTGGTATCCGCCATCAGCAAAATCCAAATTACAGAAAACTCTGCAGGTCAATGGCTCAGGCTTTGCAACATACTAATCATTAGGAAAAGAAAGGCACAGAGGAGAAACCTGTGAAGTATAAGAGACATAGAAGACAGCTAAAGAAATATCCAAAACTGGTTCCCATCATGGTCAGGATATGACTACTGTCCACAGGAGGAAGGGCCTTTGATCGGCAGTGCACAGGCTGCGGTGGCTGGTGAAGTTCTGTTACCTGACCTGAGTGGGCATTACCTGGGTTTTGTCTTAAATGATTTAGTCAGTCATACATTTGTGTCGTTATCTGTATCTCAATTTTATTTTACATTTTTAAACGATTTTTTTAAGAGGGAAAGGAAAAGTGACAATCTGAGTGTTTGTCTTCTATAGACTGGAGACTGCAGCTGGAAGAAAAAGACTGGGGAATGACCACTTACGGGGTTAGGGCTGGACCACAGAAAAGTAAACAGTTTGGGACTGGAAGGAGTCAGGTCTTAGCAAAATTTCTGGACACTGTCCTGGAAACAGGGACTCGTGACATACACTAGTAGGAAGAAGAAGGGCAGAAGGGTGACAGATGCATTATCTCAGAACCCAAAAATCTAGAATCAGTTCAGGACTCCTCCAAGGCCTCACAGAAAAGGGTCATTCCAGAACATGGACCTCATGAGTGCTCTTTACTTTGTCTGGCTGACGCCACTCAGTGCTACTTCAGGCTCCAGGGGCAAAGCTTCAGTTAGGACCTTGGTGTTTCTGTGGTGGAAGAACAGCTCCTGAGACCTGCAGGGACAGTGATAAAGGTCTCATGAGTGACCTCCACCTTCACATCCCAGGGACTCAGCAGGTGGTGCCTCCCAGCCAGAGCCACCTTACATCTCTTCCCCATGACGTCCCGCTCTGGCCAAAGGACTAAGAGAACGATCTGAAAGACAAGGAAGAAATTACACAGACAGCTGAGCATCCACATTATCTTGGAGTGAAAGAGAGGGAAGAAACAGGACACCCCAATGAAGACTAAATGTTGTGATTAGTTGAAAGGCAGCAGATGCCTCTGCCCACCCCTGTTGTTTTTGGCTTCAGAAAAGACTATCCTACGGATCCCTGAGAAGTACAGTCAGCCTCTCCTGCCTCACACCTTTGATGTTAGGAAAAGTGGGAAGTGAGAAAACCACAGGATGGGTGGCAGGGTCCTCCCCAGAGACTCATTACCTTTCCGAGCCCTCAGGTGGATGGCAAACCCACCAGAAGGAAGATTGGCCCAAGCAGGAAGGCTGCTACTCTGCTTAGCATCTTTCTTCAAGAATATTCAGATTGGGCTCCTATGGGAAACAGGCCTTTAAGTTCATAAAAAGCTCCCACTGTTTGGTTTACCTTCCTGATATCCCAGAACCTGTGCTATACAGCAATATAATGCTAACTGGAGAAATTAAATTTAGAAATGGTTCTTTGAAAGCAAGGTTTACACCCATGGAGTTTCTGTTACAGATTCTTACAGCTCATAAGAATGCCCCCTAAACACCAAGACCAAAGTATTAGAGGATACTGGCTCCCAGTGCTGGAAGTGACAAGGTGATTAGATCTCCTTGTTTCTTGGAAGATTAAGGGTAGGTATGTGCCATGTTTTCTCCCACTTTGCCTCAAGGACACCAGTGACGCCCTCAGATCAGGGGAAAAGAATTAGTGCTGTGACCAAGATGAGTGTGGAGGTAACACAGGCCCCTAATCAGTCAGTACAACCCTGAGTCGGGCCGATTCTCACTCCACTCCACAGAAACAGGGCTCAGCAGGCTGACATGATCAACAAGGCAGGTGTAGACCTTTCCCAGTTCTGGAGTCACTTCCAGCATCACCGTTGTCTGAGAGTTCCAGTCATTCCTGATAAAGCCAGTGGACGTGACCCCCTCTCTCCTCCTGCCCATTCCAGGACCACCTGATTCTGACATCCCCAGGATAGAAGCCTGTCACGGAGCACAGCAGCACACTGAGGTGATGCAGCATTGGGGGTCTTTCCAGACACACTGTCACCTCTGGTTGCACTAGGAAGGGAGAGAAAACTGAGATGTTATGAGGTGAAACCACAAAGCCAACTCTGAAGTTTCTTTGGGGACTATCTCTGTCTCTAATCTCTTTCCCAGACCACCCACCTCAGAAACTGGAAAAGTGAGAAAATCTCAAAACCAGATAAGTCATCCCTGCCCCCTGCCCCAAGGAGGATGTAGGCCTCAGTATACACTCCCACAATTACCCCTGTGTTTGACATCTCACTGGTCCTTAAAGTCCCTGAGAACATGGGGTCCTGGGACCAAAATCAAGTGAACTGATCTGTGAGGATAATGAGTGAGTCACAGTTGGGGACAGAATTTATACACAGACTCCCCAGCTCCTAATCCACTTATCCTGAAGCAGGAAATTTCCTGACAAGGAAGAAGAGTGATGGCCAGAGACCCCTGATCCCACCAGACCTCGCCCTCCACCTCACCTTCTCTCCCCACAGGGAAGGGCGCCCCAGGTTGCAGCTGTGTCTGCAGAGTGCATCCACAAGTACAGAAGCTCTGCTTCTCTCCAATATATCCGGCCCACTGTTCCACGGCTCAGCACCAGGGGATACGTTAACTTTAACACCTCATTTCTAATCTGTCTATGTTCCGCAAAGTAATTTAATTGTTCAAAGCTATTTAATCAGTCTCATGGACTGTTTAAGAAAAAGTGTAGCTCATTTGTAGAAGAGTGTGCTATGATCTGAATGTTATATTCCCCCCAAATTCGTATGTTGAAATTCTAAACCCCAAAGGTGATAGATAGTATCATTAGGTGGGGCCATCGGGGATGCTTTAGGTCGTGAGGGTAGAGCCCTGATGAGTGGGATCAGTGCCCTTACAGAAACGGCTCCAGAGAAATCCTTCACCACTTCCACCACGTGGGACAGTGAGAGGGCACCGGCCGTGAACCAGGAAGAGAACCTCCACCAGAACACAGCCATGCTGGCACCTGATCTGGGACTTCCCAGCCCACGGAACTGTGAGAAATAAGTTTCTACTGTTTATAAGTCACCCGGTCTGTGGCATTTTGTTATAGCAGCTCAAACAGACTAAGACAGTGAGTGATATTTGTCTTAGATTTAAAGAACTGGAAAAGTTTAAGAGACACACTGGTAAACGGCTCTGGGGTAGTCTCAGATGGTACGAGTTCTAGTTCCAAATCCAGTTGTTTTACACAGAAACAGTCTCGGACCCTCCCTGACCTGTTTCCACATTGATGGGGTGGGTTTGGGTTCACATCCAGCAACACTGAGGGAGAGCTCAAAAGCATAGTATTAAGTGAGAAAAGGAAAACGTGATTCAATGCACAATGACATCTGTTAAAATTTTAAGATGCACACAGAATAAACAATGCTACATTTTTAAAGGCCACCCTTGTTCTAAAAGACATACCAGACCTATTAAAGTGGGTATCTGAGAAAGAGAGGGGGTGAGAATGGAGACAAGGGAAGAGAAGAGACGGTCTTCTCACTGACCGATGACTGCAATGTGCTGTGAACTCGCTGGGTCGGAGTAACTCCCTCCTGTGCACTTGGGAACAATAACAAAAGGGAATTCAGGTGGTTAATAATGCAGGTTGGCAGAAAAGATCTCCCTGAAGAAAGGGCATTGAAGTTGAGACTTGAAAGGTCATTGTTACTGATCTTAAGTTGTAAATTTACTTTCATTTCCAAGTTCAGAGGCCTCCTCCAAGAACCACTGAGCTGAGCTGTCAGGGCGGCAGGATCCTTCCTGGGTCAGCCACACTCCTCTGTCCCTCAACAGCTAATTCCTGAGGAGGCTACCACCCCATCCCCACCTCCAGATTTTTTCCTCTTTTGTCATTAATGAGACTTTCAAGGGGGGTTAATTTTAGCACATTATCCTGTTTTCTGCTGATAAATATGTTTTCATTGTGTAATATGCTTCAGATTTGCATAGCCCATCTCCTCAGCTAGAAAAATAACAGCAATAAATACATGTATCCTGTAACCTGAGGGCAGGGATAATGCCCTCAACTTCTCTAACTTCTCAGAATTGTGCGGTACAATTCTAACCACGTAACATGGGCTTAATAAATGCAAAAGAAGCAACCTGTTTCCAATTTCTTGTGTCCGTATATAACCCAATTGGATAAATATAGTAACAGTCATAATCATCACAGCAAATTCCCCACGAAAAATGGCAGCTTTTCTCAGACTGCCTCCTAACTGACCTGGATGCAATAAAAACCATAAGCAAGACAAAATGTTTCCCTTCTTCCTGCCTCCCTACTCCTTGAATCTGTGACTCTGGTACAAGAAGTCCCTTTCCCAGCAGTCCATTGTGTGTGGTAAAGAGGGAAGAAGAAACACTTTTCTGTCAAAGGGGAGAACACTCTCCTGAAAGCCAGAAGCCACTCCCAGTCTTGCCTGTAGCCTGAACCTACACGGAAAAGCATCCCTCCCCCATACCAGTTATTGCATACATGCCTGACAAAATCACTCTGTTCTTACCTGGACAGTCTCTGCCTTGAGTCATAGAGGAATCCAGCCTGATTAGATGCACTGGCAGAGCTACCACCCAGGGAACCCACCCAGAACCCATTCTGGAAGGAAAAAATGAGACAGGAAAACCATCAGCCTCTTTAGAATGGGACTTGCCCTTATACAATTCAGTCAAAAATTATTCATCAAGTGTATACCTTGCTGGCCTCTCCCGGATTGGAAACTCCCCACATTACTAACTAATCAAGATAGAGAAGATTTGCATCAGTAGGTGCCAGGTAGAATACTTTCATAAAGTTGTGTTATACCAATCAAGTATTGCTTACCTGCAGAATCACTGACAGTAGTTTAGATATGTGGAAAATGGTTTGAGAGAAAAAGAAAAAAAAATGTTCTACACAGCAGGTGGTCCTAGAAGAAATGAGCAGATTTTATATTATGTATCCTGATGTCCTCATTTGGCATGTCCCTGGCCTGTCCTCACCTATGGGTTGGTTGACATTGCCAACAGAGAATTTATTGATTAAGAAGGAAATACCTGGCTGGTGTAGCTCAGTCGATTGAACATGGGCTGCAAACCAAAGCATCGCAGGTTCGATTCCCAGTCAGGGCACATGCCTGGGTTGCAGGCCACGGTGCCCAGCAACTGCACATTGATGTTTCTCTCTCTCTCTCTTTCTCCCTCCCTTCCCCCTCTAAAAATAAATAAATAAAATCTTTTTTTAAAAAAAGGAAGGAAGTAGAAAGAATTCTGAAGCATATGCCTTAAGACCAGTTAGTGAAGGGATTATCAGAAAAGAAATAGAAGAGACTAGGAATATGAGAATAACCTAGAAAATATGCTTTCCTATCAACCAAATAGCACCACAAAAAGGGGGGCATGGAGAGGACATGAAGAGAGGATTCTCAAGAGAATAAAATTCTTCAAAAATGTTCAAGAGGATAAAATATTAAAACACATGTTTATTGTATGATTATTGGGGCACCAATAACCTTCATTAGGACATAGAGTGTTAAATGTTGAAGCTGTATTTCAAAAGAGTAAAAAGTAAATTAGAAATGAGGAAATGAAGGCAGCAAATGTAAACAGTCCTTCAAATTTTACAAATACCATGCTTTTTAGACTGTAAGATGCACTTTTACCACACTTTTTGCTTCAAAATTATTCCCCCTATTTTTCTCCCCTAAAATCTAGGTGCATCTGAGGTCTGCACCATAAGACGCACCTAGGTTTTAGAGGGGGAAAACAGGGGAAAATTTTTTGAAGCAAAAATTGTTGTAAAATAAGTGCATCTTATAGTCCAAAAAATACGGTAAAAATAAAGGAAAAGTTGAGACTATCACTTGAGAGGAAAGCAACACCAGGCAAAAATTACTTTTAAGATGGGAAAGAACTTAAGTTTCTGAAACAAGTAGAAGACATCTGTAGATAGGAGAGATTGAAGATAAAAAAAAAGAGAAGAAAGGAGAAATTTTCCCCAAAACACTAAATGGAATCCAAGAATGAGAGGTTGTCATAAAAAGGGATACTTCTTCACATGCAGGAATGAAGACAGGCAGATTTGGGATGAGAAAGAGAGAAATGAGGAAGCTCTAGTTGTATAACTTCAATGAACACAATTTTGAATAAGGCAAGATTTTCTGCTCAAAGAGCTGCAAAAATATATATTTGATAACTAAGGAGAGCATGAGTCCATTTTCACCAAAGTGGTGTCTCAGTAAGTGCATTCTCATATGTTTGGGATGGAGCTATTCATGTTCAATACCATGGGCTGTACAATGATGAACGGACAAGTCCCTTGTCCTCCAGACATCGATAACCTCAGTGCAAAGACAAGGAAAAACCTACAATCATGTCAGGAAGAACAAAGCTAACTTTGTAATATCCAAGCACACAAAAAGAGTAATTTTAACTTAGTCTACAAAGAGTCTATGATGTAGTTAATATTCGATACAATTGGCCTAACAAGCAGAATTTTAGGATTCAAAATACCCACTACATGTAGACAACAGAGGAGATAAACAGTGAAACAAAAAAAGTTTATTTGGAATCCCTGAAAAAATACTTGTTATCCACAATAAATAAACATGCACGCTACTTCATTGATGGGAGCAAATACAATAGAATTTTGCTTCACTTCCCTAAAGGAACACAGGCTTTGATGGGTAGGCAAGGTGGGATTATGATAGTTGACCAGGAGACCCAGGAATACTTGAGTGATGCCTTAGCAAATATGCTGTGATGCCCTCAGGACAGCTTGACCCATAAAGAGTAATAGCGAATTGTCAATCAAAGGTTTACTCTATAATTGGTTGGTCAAATCCCTGACATCCAATAGTTTTATGGTAAGCTTCTCTGAAGCATGTCACCCCAAGTTAGGTCTCACGTTCCCTCTTAAATCCCACTGTGCCACCAGCCAACTATAAATCCTGAAGAATTAAGAACATCCAATGCTGTGGGAAGAAGAAAGATGATTGGGTCACAAAGGGACTCTGTTCAAAGTAACAAAAATGAATTCAGAAAAGAGAAGTAAAATGCTACTATGGAACCTTTTAATGTACTATGACCACCCCCCAAAACTCTTACTAAACATGCCTGCTCTGGAATCTGACCAATCAGAATAATTTCTTCTCTTGAAGATCATGACAAATAAAGGAAAAGATGGAGCGAAGTGGAAAACATCCTTGGCTTCCTAGGCACGTGGGAAACTATACCTCCTAGCCTCCTGGGACCATGTGACTAGTTCTAGCTAACGGTTAGTGGGAAAAAGGGTTCTTGGTCCAAAAATGAAACTACCATTGCATGATTCTTCTTCTCTCCCCCTCCCAAGTCAACCAAGACAGCCTTGTGTTGAAATTCGGAATCAGAATATAAAAGTAGTCTAATTAGCTGAGTGATCATGGAGGGCAGCTACCCAGAGGATCACCCAAGCCTACAACAGATGCTGTGTGAATGAGAGATAACTGTTGCTTAATTAAGGTACTAGGGGTTGTTTGTTACCACAGCCTGGTCTAACTTGACCTAACTAACCTAGGAGAGGAACAAGGATATTGACCCACCCCCACCACATACCTCAGGTAGATTTGAATATTCATGAATAAAAGAACTCTGTCCACAAACCACAAAATTGTAGACACTGTGCAAGGCACATGCCCTGGGATTGTGAATGCTTCTTCTGGAGGTGGATGGCTGTGCTGCTCCCATTTGGGAGGGCATGTGTGAAGCTGAGTAAAATGCAACAGACAGAAGGAGCTCAAGTCGCTGAGTTTTAACTTCCTCCCTTCTTCCCCACACCTACTTTATTCTTTTTGGCATATGTTAGTTCATTTGACAATGGAGGAAAACATTTGAGTTGAGAATGAGTGAATGAGGTTATCAGACACAGTAAAAGCCTGACAGGGTGGATGAGACGTAAGCTAAACCTTTTCTGTTCCCTGCAGGCACTGCCTTGGCTGGGCTTCTGCAGCCCCTCTCAGAGACCAGGGGAAGTGAAGAAAAATTGGGGCCTAGGGAATAGAGATTAAATGGAGGCTTGCATTTGGATTTAGAGGGAAGAGAAGGAGTCGTCAGATGGTAAGGGGTGGTGAGGGAAGATTGGAGGATATGGATGCTGATCCAGAAAGTTAGGAGGACTGCTTCTTCTTACTTCTGAGGTGAATATTTCCAAGGCCCATAAACACTCAGATCAAACTTGCCTACATCATAATAATAAAACTAATATTTGCTGACTGCTATTACGAGTCAGTTTTCTAAGCACTATATGACTATGTGAGGATGAGAGAGAGAGAAAGACAGAGAGGAAGAGAGGGAGAGAATCATCACAACAGTCCTTCACAGTAGATGCTATTATGACCCCATTTTATAGATGAAGTAATGAAAGGATGAGCCAAAGGTCACATCACAGTGAGTCCCTAGGCTGTTCTCATTCCATTGCACTGTACTTCTTACTTGGGAACCCAGGAAAGCTTTATTTCTAAACTTCAGCATCTGTAATGGTAGGGTGCACAAAGAGGTAAAATAACTGAAGATTTTTATTATAACTGGTGCTAGGACAGACCTCTGTCACATTCTCTCTTACAGAAGGAAGCCAGTGGTCTCGTGTATCACAAGCAGGAATGGCACAGTCTATCTGTAGGCACTAAGAAGAGAGAACAAAACAGCCTGTGAATTGCCCTTGCAGTGGCCTTTGTGGAGTCATTTCCCACACTTGGTGTCAATGTCTACAGTAGAAAGATCTGGTTCCCCAGGCTTATCAGAGAGAATGCGCAGTTGTGGGGAGACAGCTAATAAAGGGAGAGGTTGTGGCCTGGTTTCTTCCTCCCACATTTTTGTTGTTGTGTTCTATTCATACAATATGAGCTTGGAAAAACGGTGGGGCATTTCGATCTTCTCATCCTGCCTGACTTCGGCCAAGAGCCCTACCTGATACAAATATGGGCTTTCTGTGATTTTTCACTCTGGCTCATGTTTTGCATTTCTCTTCCTCTTTCTTCCCCTGTTCCTTAGGGAGTGAGAGGAGCTGGGTGTGATGAGGTTGGTTGTTTCTTGACAGTGGTAACAGATACTTCTCCCTATTACCTGATGCAATTACCCCTTCAGCTGCTATTTTAGTGACCTTAAATTTGAAATAAACTGTTCATTTAAATTCATGTTCCTCTTTCTATGCCCTCTTATTACCAGAGACATAAGCTGCCTTACAGAAGTTAGAAAAATATTCTGAGATACTAGACAGGAAATTAAATATATCTTTAGCAAACACTATGTGTTAAGCTATGGTTTAACTGAAGGCACTATACTAGGCTAAGAACATTGCCAGTTCACAGCCCTGAACTGTCCCTCAGTGGTGACTGGTGCTCCAAACCAGAGGGACACGTCACATGAGGGAAGGTAAAAAGGAAAGGGCATAAGAAACAACAGAAGTAGGTGGAACTTGGGGTGTCTGAAGCAAACTCATGATCTCACCCAGAGAATCCTTTTGGGAACTGAGGAACTAAAGGTTCTGGGTTCTAATCAGCAATCACTCCTTTGATATGATGTCTGATATTGATCCACCCATGTATTGATTTCTGTGTATTACATGGCACCATTCTCCTGGGATGGTTTGTCACCTCATCCTGGGAAAGTGGATGTGTGTGGCCTTTTGTCTTGCTGATGTGTTCATTTGAACTCATTGTCCTAGGAAATAGCAACCAAAATTATAATATCATGAACTTCAGAAAGGTTTTCTAGAACAAACCCAATTTGGTCCTGATGAGTTTTTTTAAAATCTGTACTAGATTCTGTTTGCAATATTTTTAGAACTTTTGCATCGATATTAATAATTTATATTTTTGGTATATTGTCATAGTTTAACATTAATATACTTACTTCATTGAAAGAATGATCTTCATGCTATTAAGCCATTTAATTAGAATTGGAATTATCTTTTTTTCTCATTAAAGAATTTATTACATTCCCTAAGTATCTGGGGATAACTCTTTTACAATTTTCTCTATTTCTTCTCTGGAAATTATTTTATTGATATACCTCTGTAGGGGTTGGTTTTGATAGAGAGTTATATAGAGCAAAGTAGTCTTTTCTGATTTTTCCTCTCTCTCCGTATTTATTTTGTCCTTGTCATTTCTTATTTTCTTTGCTTGTAACTGTTCTACTCTTTTTTTATGATGAGACTTATCTTACTGAAAAATAATGTTAAAGGTTTTGAATTTATGTGTTATACTCTTCTTCAGTTTTCTAACTTTTTAATTTCTGCTTTTATCTTTGTTACCTTCTCCTGCTTTCATTTGATTGATCTTATTGTTCTTTTCACTTAATTCACTTTGTTTCATTCTTCCCTTTCACTGATGTAAATAAGACCATGGATTCTCCTCTGAGTACTGCTTTAGCTGTATCTCAAAATTTTTGAAATGTGATTTTTGCCATTTTTCTAGAATTTTCTTAGTTTATTTTTTAAATTTCTCTTTCTGGTCAGGAGAGAGATCATTTTTTTTTAAGTTTCTATGTGAAAGCACATTTATCCTTTCTCATTTTTTGTGGAAGAGAGTATTTATTCTTTCTGATTTTCTTATTATTATCTACCTTGTTCCATTATGGTCAGAGAATAGTATCTATATCATTCCTACTTTTAAGAATTTATTGAAGTTTTTTGTGCCATAAAAAACTGGTTTATTTTGTTTGAGATTTTATTTATTTACTTTTAGAGAGAGGGGAAAAGAAGCAGAAAGAGAGAAGAGAAACATCAATGTGCAGGAAATAATAGATTGGTTGTCTCTCCCATGCCCCCAACAGGGGTCCTGGCCCACAACCCAGGCCGTGCCCTGACTGGGAATCGAGCAGGCAACCTCTCAGTTTGCAGGCAGTGCTCAAACTACTGAGCCACACCAGTCAGAGTAAAAGTGGTCTCTTTTTATTTTGTTTTGTTGGAACTTGAAAAGTTGTGCTCTCTACTTTCAATGAAGAAACTTTAATATACCCTTGTATAATATTCTGGTGACTTCTTGTTATCATCATGCAATGATTATCTTCGTCTCTACAACTGCCTTTGGTCTTAGACTACAATTGTTTTATTCATTTTTTTAAGATTTTATTTATTTGTTTTTGCAGAAAAGGAGGGAGAAAGAGAGGCAGAGAAGCATCAATTTGTGGTTGCCTCTCATGCTCCCTCAGCTGGGGATCCAGCCAGCAACCCAGGCATGTGCCCTGACTGGGAATCCGGCCAGTGCACTACCTTTCGGTTCGCAGACCGGCCCTCAATCCACTGAGCCACACCAGCCGTGTCATTAGACTATCTTTTTAAATGTGAGTATAACTTCACAAGCTGTCCTCTGTTATTGTTAGTGTTGTGTATCATATTGCATGTTTTATTTTAACCTTTTCATGTCTTTAGGGCATTTTCTGTGACTCATGTGAAGCACATATAACTGGACTTGGTGATGTTATTAATACAATCTGAGAATTTTTTAACTCCTAAATTTAAGCTATTTACATTTATTGTGATTACCAAGTTTTCTGGATTTGTTTTCATTATCATACATTTTGCTTTTTATTTTATGTTCTTTCTTTGTTTCTTTTTTTCTCCTTTCATGCTTTATATTAAATTGATTAAATTTTTAAGTATCTCTAATGTCCTCCTACTGGCTTAGGACTTTTACACCCAATTAGTTAAGAGTTACCCCCACACTTTTAACATGACAACTTGGCAACAATTGACTAACAATTGAAGTTCATCGATACCTCTACCGTCCTTCCAAACAAGACAAAAACTTCATAACGCTTTTACTTTACTGCCTCATTCTCATGTTATTTGTGATGTGTCCCTCTTGTTCTTAAATGTAATAGTCATTATTGCTAGTGATTTTTATAGCCACAGTCATTTTTCATTTTCCAGTTTAATTTGCCAATATGTCAGACAGGTTAGTCATTGCTGCTGTTTGTTGTGTCTGTTGTGTTTCTCAGCTTTGCTGCTTGGATCTTAATTTTTCCTTCCAAATTCTTAAGTGGTAATAAAAGAAAATCAAATGACAACTACAATATGATGCTAATTTTTATCCATAAGACTAGAAAAATCTAAAAAGTTAACAAAACTGTGTTGGTGAGAATGTGGGGAAACAGAAAACTTCATACTGCTGATGGAACTGTGCAGGAGTACAATCTCTAGGAAGGCAATTCTGCAATATCTGTCAATATTACTAATATAGCACACTTGGCCCTAGCTGGTCTCAGTGGATTGAGTGCCAGCCCGCAAACCAAAGGGTTGCTGGTTCAATTCCCAGTCAGGGCACATGCCTGGGTTGTGGGCCAGGTCCCCAGTAGGGGGCGCATGAGAAGCAACTACACATTGATGTTTCTCTCCCTCTCTTTCTCCCTCCCTTCCTCTCTGTCTAAAAATAAATAAAATCTTTAAAAATATATATATAGTACACTTGGACTCAGCAAACTCCCCCGTCAGGGTTTTATTGCTGTGAATTTCTTGCACATCTTGCAATTTCTTTGTGTTTTACAAAGTCTTGCAAGACACTACTTATAAGAGTGAAAAATATCCAATAGCCTAACTATTCATCAATAGCAAGTGACAGATTAAATGAAATACAGTACTACTATTTTTTTAAACCAAGTATTTCTCTTTTTTTTTTTAAGATTTTATTTATTTATTTTTAGAGAGGAAAGGGAGGGAGAAAGAGAGAGAGAAACATCAATGTGCGGTTGCTGGGGGCCGTGGCCTGCAACCCAAGTATGGGCCCTGACTGGGAATCGAACCTGCGATGCTTTGGTTCGCAGCCCACGCTCAATCCACTGAGCTATGCCAGCCAGGGTTTTAAACCATGTATTTCTAAAATCTAAAAAGTTAAGCTCAGAAAAGGAATTTAGGGAGTTGCTATGTGTAAAAATAGAAAGCAAGCATATACACACATATATAATTAAATATCCATTAAATTTCTCTGGAAGGGTAACACAAAGCTCCAAGTATGGATTACCTATCAAGGGGTGTTGGCACACTCTGGAGAAGGATGGGAGCGAGGCTCTCCTCTGTATACCCTTTTGTGTCTTAAATTTTAAACCACATTAGTATATTGCCTACTCAAATAAATAGCCTCTTTTAAAAAAGAGAATAATAGGAGGATAAGTGGGTGCAGAAAGTACAGGCAGCTGTTTTGAAGAGTCTTGTTGTAAAGTCGGGCAGAGGTCCCTTTTTCCTAGTCTGACCCAGGCAAGTTAGTAACGTTTCTAAATCTCCATTTTTCTCATTCCCAGAATTGGGGACAGCAATACCTGCCACATAGAATTATCTTGAAGACAAAATGAGAAGACATATCCAAGCACTTAGCACAGCAGTAGCACACAGGAAGGACTCAACAAATGATTGTTATTGTTATTGAATTATTAAAGTTCATGAGTCCGTTAAGACTCTAGATAGAAAACCCAGGATTTCCTAGAACCACTAGATGGCACTAGACTCAAGTAAATGGGTGTTCCTTTCATTCACTGAGCACCCAAAAACGGGAGATACTTGTTTTCCTTATTCTCTAAGTCCCTTCTTTGCCCCCAAATTCTGACAACTCCACTCTCCCTCTTCTGGATTCACCCCTGCCGTTTGGTGGCTGCCCCACTCGGCCAGGGCACAAAGGACTTGAAATTCAAGACCAAGCAGAGCGGACGAGGTGGGGATGTTTGGGGCTACAAAGAAATGAGTTTCTTAAGATTCCCCCTTTCCATTCATATTTTCCTTTGGAAAAAAACAAAACATGACTGAGTGGGGAAGATACTGAATGCCAGTGGCCAGAGTAAGAGGAAATCCAACGGTGTTACAGGGATAGGAGGGGCGATTGAAAAGAACTAGAACTCCGGGACAACAGCATCACTAACACCTGTGGTTACAGACAGACCACATCTGTAGGGTTTGTCTGTCCAGGATGACCACCTTGACTGTCAGGAAACATTTTTCTGTGTCCCTGACATAAGGTGTACCTGGCAGTTTCTCCTGAGATGGCAGATTTTGGGGACATTTTAAGATCCCAAGGTCTGCTGCGTCTACCTGTACTGCCAATGGATGCCCACCTTTTCCTTCCAGCTCCGTTACCAGTTAGCTGTGTCATTTCAGGCCACTTCCCTTTTCTATAATGTAAGATTTGACTGCTTGCTTTATTATTTTTATGAGGCCTTCCAATGAAAGGATTACGAGTCTGGGGTGTAAATGTGCTGAGGATGTCACAGAATTTTAACATATCATTTTCCACAAGGGCTACATGCAGTTTCCACAGTTGGGAGACACAGGAATTATAATTCCCATCGTACAAATACAGGAAGGACATTTGGTGGGAGGGGGAGGAGCCAGGCAAGCCTTCCCCTCTCCAAAGGTATATTTCACCTTTGTGACATTTGACACAGATGTGGAGCTGCAGGGTGCGAGCAGGATGAAGAAAGGCTTCTGTGCGTGAGGAGCTTCTGATCCTGCTGCCTGAGGTTGCCAGGCAGAACAGAATCCCACGCAGCAGAAGCTCTGGCTAGGTCATTGCTAGCACTGGAAAGTACCTCCTATTTCTGGGAACGTGAAGTTTCTGTTCCTAGAATAGGAATCTTTAATGCTAAGTCCATCCAGTAACCAGTTAGGTGTACAGGTTTGGATTTTCATTAGTTGGTACATGAAAGGAAGATTGGGAATGAGGACAATGGAGGAATGAGATTTATTCATTTACCCAACAGACATTCATTACTGTCTACTATGAATCGAGCCCTGTGCCAGATAGTAGATACAAAGTTTATTATGATAGATGGCCTAATGTGGACTCTGAGGTCAGGCCTGGATTCAAACTCCAGCTCTACCACTGTGTAAGCTTGAGGAAGTGATTTAATCTCTTTGAGGCTCAGTTTCCTCATCTACATAATGGGGATAATAATAACTTCATAGGATTAAGAATAAAGACACAAAATGGTAATACACTAAAAATGCTTAGCACAGTTCTCACTCAGGTTAAACTCTATAAACAGGAGCTATTATCACTTTTTTTAATTTTATTTGTTTTTTGTAGGGAGAAGAAGGAGAGAGAGAGAGACATAAATTTGTTGTTCCACTTATTTATGCATTTGTTGGTTAATTCTTGTATGTGCCCGAACCAGGGATCAAACCCAAAACTTTGGCATATCAGTAAGACACTCTAACCAATGGAGATACCTGGCCAGGGCTTATTATAAATTTTTATTAACACTTAATTAGAAACTATATTTTGCCCTTCTACACACTAGCTCCCAAATATCAGACACTGGCAGAAATGGGGGAAGAGTACAGAAAGGCAACCTCATCAATATTCATGTCCAACTGGCTCATATGTACTCAGAGAACAGATAAAAGACTAATAGGACAGCCAGCAAAATAGTAACCGTGGTTACTATTCTCTGGGAAGTGAAACAAAGGTTAAATTTACTTCTCTACCTGAGTGTGTGCTATTTATATACTGTGTTTTTCAGACCATAAGACACACCTAGGTTTTAGAGGAGGAAAATAGAAAAAAAAATTTTTTTTGAAGCAAAAATGTTGGTAAAACATTTAATAACATAAATAACATATCCACAACATGCCAGGTAAGCTACATTCAGACTATAAGTCGCACCCCCTTTCCTCCCAAATTTGGGGTGAAGGTGCATCTTATAGTGAGAAAAATACAGGTAATAAGCAAAAGTGTTTTAAAGTACATTTATTACGCACAGTGCACTACTCAGCACCAGGCACAGCTCTGTTCACCAAGGAAGGTCCTTGGACACAGACAGCAACCCCCTCTCCCAGTGGACAAAGGCACACATGGTCCAAATCTCCATCACAGAACAACCGACTACCCAGAGGCACAGCCCCAGGGAAGCTCCTAGCGGAGCTGCTGGGTCAGGAAAACAGCCATGAGAAGGGCCAGTGTCCAGGGCCTCAGTCCTCCAGCTGCTGCTGCGCCAGGCGGGAATAGAGGTCCTGTCCTGCCATGAGCTGGGTGCGCTCCAGCAGCTGTCCCTGCCTGAGCACCAGGACCTGGTCAGCACTCTGGACGGTCTGCAGCCTGTGCGCGATCACCAGCACCGTCCGGTCTCCTCGGGATTGCCAGTCCTGCAGCTGAAGAGGGAAGGGGGAGGGCTATAACGCCTCAGGAAGAGAGAACAGGATGGACATCACACCCGCACTGGCCCATCTTATTGTTTAGGGTTCAGAAAGTGTGAAACAAGAGAAGGTAGGAGAGAGGGGAAGATAAAGGGCTGCACTGCCCTTCTCCCGCTACACGGTGGCAGCTGGCAGATGGAAAAGGCAGGGATGCCCACGTGGGACTGTCCCCACAGCACCACGTTCTCCATTCCACTTCCCACCACCAAAAAGACACAGATACTCTTTCCGCCAGTGGGCCACTTGTCCCCTGCTGCCTGGCTCTGGAGAGGCTGGTCCTTCAAACCGGACAGGCCGGGCCCCACTGTCTGTTCTCTGCCCCAGTCAGTACTCACAGCCCGCTCACAATGGACGTCCAGGGCACTGGTGGCTTCGTCCAGGATGAGGACACGTGGGTCCCGCACAAGGGCCCGGGCAATGGCCAGACGCTGTTTCTGTCCCACAGCCAGCAGGTTCCCCTTCTCCCCTACATCTGAAGGAACCGGCAAACACCCTTTCTCAGACACAAGTAACCATGATGACACCCTCCACACAAGCAGGGACAAGGGCAGATAGTGTTTCCACCATCTCAAATAGGATAGCCCTGGGTAAGGTAGGAATGGGGTATGCACCTGCCGGTGGCCCCTGTAGAGCAACTGGTGTTGGGGAGGGAGGCAGTGGGAGCCAAGGAAAGGGCAAGGGAACAACACACATGGAGTTACAGGGACACAACCCTCGCCCAGGAATAGGCTCGTTTCTGCTTTGGCAGAGGTACCTGTATGTAGCCCGTGCTCCATCTCGTTAATGAACTCGTCTGCTCGGGCTGCCCGGGCAGCTGCCATCACCTGCTCGTCACTGCAGCCCTTCAGCCCATAAGCAATGTTGTCCCTCACAGAACCTGAGAACAGCACAGGCTCCTGCCCAACCGAGGCCACCTGTGCGGGGAACGGGAGCAGGGGACAGTATGTGAACTCCCTCAGCAAGATCCTCCTTGCTTCCCCCCTACCTCTTCCTCTACCTCCTCCAGAATGGACTCTGAGTCCCGCCGCCATGATTTCCCATGCTCTCTGCACCTGCTCCTTCCCTCCTCTCTCCTATCCTTCCTCACCACTCACCTGTCGGTGCAGGTAGCGGTGTTCATAGTGGTGCAGGGGCTTCCCATCCAGCAGCAGCTTCCCCCCGGTTGGCTGGTACAGGTTCTGCAGCAGGGCAGCCACTGTGCTCTTCCCAGACCCATTGGGCCCCACCAGTGCTGTCACCTCACCAGGACGCAGGGTGAACGTCAGCCCCTAGAAAAGCCAGGAAAGAGTAAGGGGCCTGCCTCTCCTCCCTCAGGCCCCTTCCCCTTCTCTTCCTATCAGAAGTAACACCAGTTTCTCAGAAGCAACTGATCTACAGGATCTGATGCCTGGTCACACGTAAGCAGCAGGAAGTGAGAGCTCCCGTTTCCTCCCCTGGCCTCTTCCGGGCACCTTGAGCACAGGCTGGTCAGGGTGGTTGGGATAGGCGAAGGACACATCCTGGAACTCCACCAGCCCCTGCACAGTGGGAGGTTCCAGAGTCCCCGGTGGAGGCAGGTTTGGCTGCCGGTCCAAGTAGCGGAAAACCTTCTCGGCAGCCCCCACGTTGCTCAGCATGTCCCCACACATGTGCACCAGGGTCTGGAAAACAGAGTGGAGGGTCGACTAACCCAACAGCTCCACCAGAAACCAACTTCCCCACTGCTCACACGCGTCAGCCACACCTCACCCCAGCCACACTTCCCCTCATCCAGAAAGACTCTGCACTCTCACATGTGCAATTTGGATGACATTTAAAAGCAGCACCAACACCCTGCCACCCCATCCCAACTGCACTGTGAAAGATGAGCTGTCCACACCCGCCCCCACAGCGTGACCTCTACCCTGACCTTCTCAGTCACTGTTCTGTGCCCCTTGTGCACAGGCCCTGCCTGCCTGAGGAGACGGGGAAGTCCTTACAGGCAGGTGCCTCCCACAGTTCTCCACACACAAGAGATGTTTAACGAACGTCTGGGAAATGTATACAATAGATGTAACTAACTATTTTGAAACCTGGTAACTATAGAGTAATAGCTGAGTAATGTTCATACTGCCTTTCCTAGTCCAACTGCACGACTGGATAACCAGGCAGCAGATGAGGGTTGGTAGGGTGCAGCCATTTTTGCAGCCTTAGTCAGTTCATGGATCTTAGTAAGCTCATGGGCACCATGGCTGATGCCACCAGATACACACAAGAGAGAGACAAATGCAGTACATACACGTATTGCATGTATGAGACAAGTGGAAATTTGACCCTGACTATATTTGATGAATTTTAGAAACTTGTTAACTTCTCAGGTGTGATAATGGCTTCATGGTTATATTTTTAATGCTTACATTTTTTGAAATACCGTATTTACAGGTGAAATTATACCTTGTATTTTCTTCAAAATAACATGGGTGGGAGAGAAGAGGGTGAGGGTGCAAATGAAACCAGACTGGCCGTGAATTGGTAATTATCAAAGCAGGTACATGCGCCCTGGCAGGTGTAGCTCAGTGGATTGAGCGCGGGCTGCAAACCAGGCATTGCAGGTTCGATTCCCAGTCAGGGCACATGCCTAGGTTGCAGGCCATGTCCCCCAGCAACCGCACATTGATGTTTCTCTCTCTCTCTCTCTCTCCCCCTCCCTTCCCTCTTTAAAAATAAATAAATAAAATCTTTAAAAAAAAAAAAGCAGGTACATGCGAGTTCATTATAGTTTGTCTCTCTTTTTTTTCTTTTTTGCATGTTTTAAACTCTTAGCAGCACAGTGAGCTGGCGTTTTGCATTTTTTCAAAGATTTTATTTCCTTATTTTTAGATAGAGGGGAAGGGAGGGAGAAAGAGGAAAAGAAACATGAGAGTGTGAGAGAAACACCATCAAGCTGCCCACAGGCTGCCTCCTGCAAGTCCCCAGCCAGCAACAGGGGACGGGACCTGGCCTGCATCCCATGCATGTGCCCTGACTAGGAACAAACCCGGTAACGTTTTGGTTTAAGGGAGGCTGCCCTACCCACTGATCACACCAGCTGGGGTTTGTTTTATATTTTTAAGTGAAATCCATAAAGCCAAGGGCCCAGAGGCCAGAGAGAAAAACAGGGGCAAAGAGAGCATGTGAGGCCCCCAACTCACCCGCACATAATCACCTCCGTGCTCCTGGAAGAGCAGAAAGGAGAGCAGGCCGCCCTGGGTGAGGTGCCCGTCCAGGATCTGCTGCAGCCCACACCTCAGCATCAGCACCTGCGTCCCCAAGTGCAGCATCTGGATAGGACAAGAAAGGAGGGACTGAGAAAGACTCCTCCCATTCCTTCCTTTCCCTGCTCTCACCACACTGAGCAGCAGAAACCTGGGACTTGCTGGAGGTTTCCCAGGCTTTCCTGGCTTCCTGACTCTGCCGTCTTCCTGAGCACTCCCCTGCCCCCAACCCCAGCCACTCAGCCTTCTCACCCTCCGTAGGAGCAGGTAAAGGGCTCGTTCCAGGTCTCGTCGCCACCACAGTTGCCGGCATCTTTCAAGGGCCTCCTCATAGCGACACAATTCCTGCTCCTCAGCCCCAAAACTGCGCACAGTCTGCAGCCCTCCAACTGCCTCCCGCACCACCTGCCCTGCCTTCGCCACCGCGTCCTGGATCTCCAAAAGCACCTCCTGGAAAAGTGGGACAGAAGGTGTATGGGGTTCACTCAGCAGAAGGCAGCAAAACTTACATCCCATTCCAGCCCGTGGATGCTCCCCAATCTACCTA
This sequence comes from Tonatia bakeri, assembly GCA_004024845.1. Taxonomy (NCBI): domain Eukaryota; kingdom Metazoa; phylum Chordata; class Mammalia; order Chiroptera; family Phyllostomidae; genus Tonatia; species Tonatia bakeri. Next base: position 31,221 of record PVIA01007455.1, read on the forward strand.
AGAAGAGCAAACTGTCTTCTTTCCCTCTTCCTTACATTTATTTTTGGAAAGAATAAGGAGAGTGAGGGAGGGAGGGAGGGAGGAAGGGAACAAATTCTCACCAGGCTCTCAATGCTAGTTAATGTAAGAGACGCACACTATTTTTTTTTTACCTTCATTAAAGCTAATTCACACTACCCCTGTGTCTGAATGAACAGAGTAGTCCCCCAAGGAGCCAGAGCTGGTTAACAGAAGGTGGACATGTAACTTAAAAGGGATCAAAGACCTAGACCTGAAAACTAAAACTATAAAATTCTTAGAAGAAAACACAGAGGGAAAGCTTCATGCCACTCAATTTGGCAAATGTTTCTTGAATATGATACTAAAAGCACAGGTAACAAAATAAAAAGAAATAAATTAGACTTCATCAAAATTAAAAACTTTTGTGCATCAAAGGACTCTTATCAACAGAGTGAAAAGGAAATCCATGGAACAGGAAAACATTTGCTTATAGCTAAGGGGATACTACACAAGATATATAAAGAACTCCTACAACTCAACAATTGAAAAACAACCCAATTTAAAAATGAACAACAGGTTTGAATAGATGTTTCTCCCAAAAAGATATAAAAATGGACAATAAGCATTTGAAAAGACGCTCAGCATCACTCATCACTAGGGAAATGCGAACCAAAAATACAATGAGGTATCACCTCACAATCATTAGGACGGTTATTTTGAGTGACATATACATTATTGGGCCATTAAAAATGGAAATCCTGCCTTTTGCAACAACATGGTCCTTGATGGCGTTATGCTCAGGGAGATAAGTCAGATAAAGACAAACTATGTGAGCTCATTTATTAGTGGAATCTAAAAAAAAAATTCACCAAATTGAAAGAAAAAGAGATCAGACTTGTGGTTACCAAAGGCAAGTGTGGATGACAGGAAAAATGGATGATGGTGGTCAAAAGGTACAAACTTCCAGTTAAAAATAAATAAGTACAAGAAATGTAATAAAAAAAACACAAAAGGTAAGTGTCAGAGAAGGATGTGGAAAAACTGAACCAAACCCTGTGCATTGCTGGTGGGAATGTGAAATGGTGCAGCCGCCGTGGAAAACTGCACAGTGGCTCTCCAAACATTAAAAATAAAGTTACCATGCAATCCAGCAATCCTACTTCTGGGTATGTGCCCAAAAGAATTGAAAGTAGGGATGCAAACAGATATTGTGTATTTATGTTCATAGTAATATGATTCACAGCAGCCAAAACGTGGGAGCAACCCAAGTGCACATCAACAGATGGCTGGGTAAACAAAATATGCTGTCTGCATCGATGGAATATTATTCAGCCTTAAAAAGGAGAAAAACTCTTAACACATGCAACCACATGGATGAACCTTGAAGACATGTTAAATAAAATGTCAGTCACAACAAGACAAATATGTATGAGCCCATTTACAGGATACCGAAGTCATCAAATTCACAGAGACAGAAAGTAGAATGGCGGTTGCCCAGGGCTGGGCCACAGGGAATGGGGAGCGGTTGTTTAATGGGCACCAAGTTTCAGCTTGGGAAGATGAAGAGTTCTGCAGATGGATGGTAATGGCGATTGGGCAACAATGTGAGTGTATTTAATGCCACTGAAATGGCACATTTAAAAATAGTTTACAATGGTAAATTTTACATTATGCATATTTTACCTCAAAGTTTTTTAAAAAGAGAGAGAAGGTGGAGTTAACATTCAGATTCAGGCCCTTCATGTTCTCTTTCTCTTCACTCCTTCTGCTGATTATAAAGGGGAAAATTCTACCTAAAACCCCTCTAAGATGGCATTTTTAAGCTTTTGTGGGGAAGGTATGTACAAACTCCTTTGAGAATCTGATGACAATTATTGTCTCCCTGGAAAAACGTGTCTTCCCTCCTTCCTTCCCTCTCTCTCAAACACACACACACACACACACACACACACACACTCACATACACTTGCATACAGCCCCAGAGGTCATGGACCTTCTGAAGCCTGTCAGAACTGCTGCTCTAAGGGCTGAGAAGAGAAGATATTCAGGACCAATTCTTCTCTGAGGGTTCCCTAACAGGCACATATACCTGATGACGGACATTGTACACCTTTTCAGCCGCTATTGTGAGAGGCACATCAAGCAGAGACAGGAGGGTGAGTCGAGGCGACAGTTTGAACATGAAGCCGTACAGCACCACCACTTTCACCAGGCTTCGCAGGAGCACATTGGCATTAAAAGGAAGCCAGGAGCTCATCAGTTTGGTATCGGAGTTCAGCCGTGAATTCAACTCCCCTGGGCAAGACATAGCAGACAGGGAAGCCCTGTGCAATTAAACCCTCAGAAATTCCCTCCACACCTTCCCCTCTGACACAGCCCCCTCCTTTGAGCAGCCTCCCTCACTTGCAGAGAAACAGGTGCAGGTGAAGGGACAGGCTGTGTGTGAGTGCAGAGGAACCCCACACCTGGACTCCAGATCCCACCTGTCTTGGTCTCCTGGAAGAAACCGAGGTCCTGGCGCAGAAGGGAGGAGAAAAGCTGCTCTCGGATCCGCAAGTTGATTCTGGACATGGTGAAGACAAAGCAGCCTCCTCGGCAACCTGCGAATAGTGAGCTGCAGAGTAGGGAGGGGACAGGAGAATGAAGGGGACATAGAATGGAGAGGGAGGGAATAAGTGAGGGAAACGGAAGAGAAAGCACAGAATGAAAAGAAATGCAAAGTTGGGGGAAGTATACCATGAGAAGAAGGTGAGAAACAGGAGAGGGAGGGTGGCAAGAGGGGCAGAAATAAACAAAGGAAGAAAAAAGGACATGATGAACATGAGAACAAAATCCTAACCCCTAACCCACACAAATTCACCAATATTTATGGAGTTCACTCTGTGCTAGACACAAGGGAAAAATACAATAGAAGTGAAAAGACATTGTAAATAGAAACAGGCTGTGGCTGACAAGGCCTCCCCCAGCTATCCCTCCATCCAGGCTTCCCCTCTGCCTTGGTCCTTTTACTCCCCAACCTCGAAGTCCTTCTTCCTAGTCCCAGATACTTCAGATACTTCGCTGTGTGAACCACAGCAATGACTCTGCCCTACTAAGCTCCTGAGCCCCGGTCATGCTGTTCCCCATTACTACAGTCCCTGGAGCTGGACAACTCCTCTTAGACCAACCAGATTTTTACAATAAAATATGAAGAAAAAATGTGAAAACATGGAAGCAGATATTTTATAAAATATGGGTTTCTTATACAAATCTAGTTACTATGTTTAGAAGGCTGTAAGGAGATAAAATGATGGTATGGACTTGGGTGATCACAATGAGAATGAAGAGAGAGGACACAACAAAGAAAGAAAACTACAGGCTAACATCACTGAAGAAAATAGATGATAAAATCCTCGACTAATATTGGCAAATCAAATCCAGCAATATATTAAAAAAATCATACACCATAATTAAGTGGGATTAATCACAGTGATGCAAGGATGGTACGATATTCACAAATCAATAAATGTACTACATCGCATAAACAACACAAAAGACAAAAACCACATGATCATATCAACAGATGCTGAAAAAATATTTAATAAGGTACAGCACCCATTTATGACAAAAACACTCAACAAAGTGGGAACAGAGGGAGCACTCCTCAACATAATAAAGGCCATATATGAGAAACCTATAACCAATATCATACTCAAGAGTCAAAATTTAAAAGTTTTCCCCATAAATCAGGCACGAGACAAGGGTGTATGCTTTCACCACTTCTATTCAATGTAGTATTGGAAGTTCTAGCCACAGTAATCAGACAAGAAAAAGAAATAAAAGGCATCCAATTTGGAAAGGAGGAAGTAAAGCTGTCACTGTTTGCAGATGGCATGACAGTGTACATAGAAAACCCTATAGATTCCACCAAAAAACTACTTGACTTAATAAATGAACTTGGCAAAACAGTGGGATACAAAGTCAAAATTAAAAAATTGAAGGCATTTTTGTACACCAACACTGAAACATCAGAAACAGGTATTAGGGGAAAAAATTCTATTTACCATAGCAACGAGAAAAATAAAACACTTAGGAATGAGCTTAACCCAGGAGGTAAAAAGCCTATACTCAGAAAACTATACAACACTGAAGAAATTAAGGAAGACACAAATAAATGGAAGCATATAATATATTCATAGACTGAAAGAATAAACATCATTAAAATTTCCATACTACCCAAAGCAATCTATAAATTCAATGCAATCTCTATCAAAATACTAATGACATATGTCATAGATATAGAACAAATATTTCAAAAATTTATATGGAACTATAAATGACTCTGAATAGCCTCAGCAATTCTCAGAAAGAACAAAGTAGGAGGGATCACAATACCTGATATCAAACTATATTACAAGGACACTATAATCAAAATAGTCTGGTACTGGCATAAGAACAGACACATAGACCAATGGAAGAAAATAGAGAGACCAGAAATAAAGCCATGTCAATATGGTCAGTTAATATTTAACAAAGGGAGCAGGAACATAAAATGAAGTAAAAAGAGCCTCTTCAATAAATGATGTTAAGAGATTTGGACAAGTACATGCAAAAAATGAAGCTAAACTACCAACTTATACCATACAACAAAATAAATTCAAAATGGATAAAAGACTTAAGTATAAGTCATGACACCATAAAAGTCCTAGAGGAGAACATAGGCAGGAAAATTTCAGATATCCCACAAAGCAATATTTTCACCAATACATCCCCTAGGGCAAGGGAAGGAAGGACTAAACAAATGAGAATACATTAAACTAAAAAGCTTCTTCACAGCTTAAGAAAACATCAACACAATGGAAAGGGAACCCACTCTATGGGAAAATATATTTGCCGATGATACCTTGGACAAGGGTTTGATCCCCAAAATGTATAAAGAACTCACACAACCCCACACCAAGAAATCAAACAATCCAATTAAAAACTGGGCAAAGGACCTGAACAGACACTTCTCTAAGGACATACAGAGGGTCCAGAGACATACAAAAAGAGATACCTCTTCACACTGGTCAGAATGGCTATCATTAATAAATCAACAAACAAGTGCTGGTGAGGTTGCAGAGAAAAGGAAACCCTAATACACTGTTGGTGGGAATTCAGACTGGTGCAGCCACTGTGGAAAACAGTATGGAATTTCCTCAAAAAACTAAAGATGCAACTGCCTCTTGATCCAATGATCCCACAGCTGGGACTATACCCTAAGAATCCTGAATCACCAATTCAAAAGAATCTATGCACCTCAATGTTCATAGCAGTATTATTTACAATAGCCAAGTGCTGGAAACAGGCTAAGGCCCCATCCGTAAATGAGTGGATCAAAAAAACTATGGTACATTTACACAATGGAACGCTATGCAGCAGTAAGAAAGAAGGAGCTCCTACCCTTTGTGACAGCATGGATGGATCTGGAAAGCACTATGCTAAATGAAATAAGCCAAGTGGTAAAAGGCAAATACCATATGATCTCACCTATAAGTGGAACCTAATCAATAAAACAAGCAAATGAGCAAAACAGAATAAGAGACAGTGAAATTAAGAACAAACTGACAGTGACCAGAGGGAAAGAGGAAGGGGAATAATGGGACAAAGAAGGGGAAGGGACAAGTAAAGGAACAGGAAGAGAGGACTCATGGATATGGACAATGGGGTGTGGAGGGTAGGAGTTGACTGTGGGAGTGGGGCGGGGTCCAGGTAGGGGTGAGCAATGGGGAAAAAGGTGAGACAACTGTAACTGAACAACAATAAATAAAATGAAAAGGAAAAGAAAAGAAAAGAAAAGAAAAGAAAAGAAAAGAAAAGAAAAGAAAAGAATGGCCCTGGCTGGTATGGCTCAGTGGATTGAGTACCAGCCTGACAACCAAAAGATCACAGTCGATTCCCAGTCAGGGCACATTCCCAGGTTGCCGGGCCAGGTCCCCAGTGGTGAGCACACAAGAGGCAACCACACATTGTTGTTTCTCTCCCTCTCTTTCTCCATCCCTTCTCCTATCTCTAAAAATAAGTAAATAAAATCATCTTTAATTTTTTTTTTAAGAATGAAGAGAAAGGAGCTACAGGAGAAACATTTTGAAAACAGGAAATGACAGGGCTAGTTTTGACCATGAGAAAGGCATCGGTGATGCTGATGCTCGTAGTGTAGGATACTGATGGTCTCATAAAGGGGAATAAGGAGAGGAAGCCACTTCCAAGAAGACCAGGAGGGAGTGTGATGCATGTGGAGCTCTGGGTATGTGGAGCGTGAGGTGAGAGTGGGCTGTCCAATGGGACTCTCAAGGCAGCAGATGGATTACAAGACTGGAGCTGCACAGGGAAATACGGACCATGGAGTCACCTACAGAAATGAACTGAGCTCAATAGGAAAAATGTTCTTAAAGGTAAAGGACTGAGTCATGAGAAAAGTCCATATTTAAGGGTCCAGAAGAAAAAAGTTCACCTGAGTAGGGGGAGTAGGTTGGGAAGTAGAAAGGGGGTTCGGAAAAGCTAACTGGAGAAAGAGGTCAATAATAAGAGATTATTCTAGTGCCAAATGCTACAGAGAAGCAAAGAGAATTGAGGACCTATTTTTTAAAACAAACTTTTGAGTAATTGGTTTCAGCAAAAAGTAGCAAGAATGAAATGATGACATAATGAAGAATTGGTTTCTGTGATGCTCTGAATGAAGTACGACCCTAAAAGGAGAACTACCAGGTTCTAGGGGGAGGAGAGGGAGGTACTGGCAGTGAGCAACTCCTTGAACTTTGCATCCTAGGTGCCTCACTCACTTCATCCTAGTCCAAGCCTTACGTAGTTAGCTAGCTGACAGCAGATTCCTGTCTAAAAAGAGAGGGGAAAGCAAATGAAGTAGAAAAGAGAAAAGATGCATCAGGGAACGACTTCAGAGAGTCACAAGATGAGTCGGGGTGGGGGGAGGGGTCAAAGGAAGAAACATGCCTGCCCTAACAAGAATATAGCTTCGGAAATGAACTTAAGGTGGGAGGTAGAAGACAAAGGAAAACTAGAATTTCATGGAGATAAAAATGTTAAGAAGCCACTGAGAAACATTTCATTTGATACATGAACACCTTTTGTACCACATTCACTGTATCTGTACTATAGTAATGTAACATAAGCTTTAAAGATGGTGGGCAAAAATGGAGAATGAAGTGAAAGAATGAATACATGAAATAGAATGGTGAATAAATAAATACATGCATGTTTTAGTTTTAAATATTTTGTGCTTTGTGCACAAAAGTATCTGGAAACAGAATTAGGAGTGTGTGGGGCCCCTGTAAAGATTTGGGTCTTTGCAAATAACCCAATCGCCCATCACCTACCTCCCAACGGAGAAGAGACACATGAAAAAGATGGCGCTGACGAAGGCTTCAGGGTCGAAATCACCTCCCAGGAGGTCAATCACTCGACCAGAATAGTAAGGGATTAACGAATCACCTGAAAGACCAGGCAGGATGAGAAACGAATGTGCTGATGCCAAGCATCTTTCCCACCTCCATTTCCCAAAGCCTTCTCCTGACTCACCCAACACGGCAACCACAAGGAAGAAGAAGGCAGCGGTGAGGAATGGCAGGTCTGGCCTGGAGAGTCTCAGCAACCGCCACATCAAGGCTTTGCTGTTTTCCTGGCCCTGCTCCCTCTCCGGGGCTCCTGGAGGGCTCAACACGGCCCACACCGCCCAACTTAGCGCGGCAGCTCCACACCCAACCAGCAGCCAGCTCCAAGGAGCTGAAGCCACTCTGACTGGGGGGGCACTCAAGGCCCCGGGAATCAGGGCCCTCAGGGAGAGGTACAGGGGGGTCCCCAGGCAGAGCGGGGGCAGCAGCGTCCCCACGAATCCCAGCAGTCCCCCCAGCTTCAGCAGGCACCTCAGCCCTACAAGTCGAAGGATCCCCTCCAGCCACAGGCCTGGAAGCCCTCGGGGTAGCAGAGACCCCAGAGTGCCCCGAAGCAGCCAGAGTAAAGCTGCGTCCGTCAGTAGCAGGGACGCCCAGGGTCTCAGGTCAGGGAGCCGCATGGTGTGACTACGGGAGGGAAGGTGAGAAATTATAGAGGTGGAAGTCCGGTCCTTGTCCCTATGCTCCCCACTCCCACTCCGCCGAATCTGCTTCCCCCTTTAGTTGATCCTATCCTGAAAGTTCCCTTGGGTATCCCGTGCTCATCAATACATCCCTCTCCCGACAGATGGCGCGCTGCCCGTCCGAGGGAGCTGGAGAGCCTGGCCTTAGGTGGCCTCCAACGCCCGGCCCCACACTTCCCCCACCAGCCCGCGCGGGGTTCGGAAAAGTCACGCCGTCCCTACCCCGCCCCTTGCACCCTCCCCCCACCCACCACCAGGTTCCAGGGGTACAAGGGGCAATGGACGCGGGGTGCTAGCGGGTTGGGATGCGTCCTGGTAGCGCTCCAGGTTCCCATCCGCACGAACTCACTGGCGGCGGCTGCAGGACTGCAGCTCCGGAGGTCTTCCCGTGAAGTGCTGAGGACTGAGCTCCGACACCCACTCCCTCTGCCTCAGCCTCCTTTCCCCTTCTGTCCGCCCAGAACTCTCCCCAGCGAGGGCGTCCCCGCGCAGCTGCTTTCGCTTTCGCTTCCCGCTAGGGCGGGATTCTGGGCCACGTGCGCAGCGTGGGGACCAAGGGGGCGCGACACCCGCAGACTCTGCACCCGGGCCTTAACCGTTTGCCGGCACTTGCCAGACCCTGTTGAGTATCTCGCTCTTAGCAGCAACCACTGTTACTCTAGTGGAAAACTATTGCAATTTTTAAAAAATGTTACTAAGTAAAGCTTTTCCAAGGATTGGGCTGCCTTCTAATCGGAGAACCACTGGGTTGGCTTACCTTGATGTCTAACTACCTCAAGCTTTGAATCTGTTTTGAGAAGTGCCTTCCTCCCTACCCAAACTCCAGTTTTAGGGTCTTGGGGTAAAAACAGCCAAGTTCGGAGCAGAAAAACACATAGGGTCTCCTAAGCAGAAGGCAGCAGCCACTCTCACCGGGACCTAAGAGGGTTTCCACTTACAGATTTTGAGCTGAGAAGGCCCTGACCCTCATTTGCCCTCAAGCAGCACCTTGGGCAGAGCCGGTGTTCAGAGGCCTCTAGGGTGTGTTACAAATTATGTTGGAGCACCTTCCGCATGTGAGGGAATGGACTTGGTTTCTTGGTTTGGTTTAACACTGACTAGAGCAGTCGTCAGCGTTCCCTAGGCCCTGCCTGACCCGGAGCCTGTCTAGGGAGTGTGCAGGTTTGTTGATTCCAGAACTGACTCTTCAGGTTGAAACAAAGAGGTGATCACTGGCATTCCAGACCCCCCTTTGCAAACATTGGTCTGACTACCAATGAGTCACTTCAGATTGAAGATAACGGGGAAGGGGAGAAATTTAAAGTGGAGGATTACTAAAATTTCTCCACCCCTGCCCATTCTGGGAATTTAAGGGTCTCTCCCTAATGAAAAAAAACTTCATGCTCAGCTACTTCCTACTTTCAAGTTCTTCCTTTTACTAACTTTCCTGCTGAGAGGTGAATCGTCCATGTTCCAGCCTCATCCAGAAAAATCTCAATGTTTGTCTCATTTTTCTAAACTCCTTAGTTTTTCCTCAGAGTTCCCACTCGAGGGCGTCCTGCTTATCTCTTCCTCTTCAGTCATGGTCCTGTCATCTTGCAGTTAAGCATGACACACCATGAAACTGAACCTCTACTGTCTGTATTTATGCTCAATATCCAGTATCTCCACAGTGCTATTAGGGGTCAATGGTGCCGTGTTTACAATTACCACACACACTCACGGTGGAAGCTTTTTCATCTAACTCTACTAATTCAAAACAGTTGTTCTAGGCGCCCCAACCTGAATTAAATTGCAAACAAGTGTCCACAGATAACAACAGTCAGGCTTCCTGAGGTACTAAAGAGATGATGGGGAGGAACACCCAGGAGAAATATTTGGTGAGGCCCCATTTCTTAGGTAGGGGTTTGAGTCTGTCTTCTCAGGAAACATTTTTCTTTATTTCCTGTTCCAACCACCAAGCCCACTCAGCCACAATACAGAGGTTGTTATAACCGTTTTTCCTTTATTGTGCTTAGTGGGGGCGAGGCACCCAGATGGTTGAGGTGGGGGGATGCTCTTTGAAACAGAGAGCATGTGTAGGATAAACGTTGCTCCAAACCCTCTGGATGCAGGTTCCCTGTCTCTGGGCTCAGGCTGGGCCTCCCTTTCTCCTGGAGGGTGAGCTGGCTCAGGTTCCAGAGCCTGCCCAGCTGCCACCACTGTTACTGACTGGCCTCCCGGTACTGGTGCATCAAGTCGCTGACATCTGTACTTTCCACCTTCACCCAACCATCTTCCTTCATGTGGTACACTGTGGACAAATGAGAAAGAACACAGGGTCACCTTTCACTTCAGCAAGTTCTTGTTAATGATGTCGTGTTCAAGGCCCTACCAAGAGCACACATACCACAGCCTTTGTTACTGAGACTTCAGTGTCCCTCTTCCGACCCTGAAAACCTCCTCCCTGCCACTCTGCCTCCCCCAGTCTCCCAATGTCAAATCCCCCTTCCCCACCCAGGGCTTGCCAATGGGACCACTGGTCTTACTATTGACAACGCCTCCAGAATAGCTGTCTCGGTGGGTGGCATGAACAATAGCCCTGCGGCCCAGGTCATAGGCCTCTTCAAGGCTAAGATTGGGCCGGTAGCCACTATCCATGACCCCATAGGCATAGCTGTTCCCACTACCAGTAGAGAACATTCTTCCTGAGAGCCGAGTCCCATTTTCATCCACATAGTAGAGTCCAGGACCCTAATGGATGCAAGAAGGGTCCAGGTTGGAAACAGAGGGAGTTGCTGGTCACACACAGTTTCAAGTATGAATCATAAAAAGTAGACAAAAAAAGAAAAGCTTACCACAAGAATATTTGAGCTAGGACAGCACTTTTGTAACAATCATAGAACTTTGGAAGGGGGGAGAATAAACTTCAAATCAGCTAGTGTATCAAAAGGGACAAGCTTTTGAAACACCTGGACCCAGAAATGGCCATGGATATGCAGGGACAGCCTTGTATCAATGACAGAGCGCCCTGTGCACCACATACCTTGTAGGGGAGGGAGTGGGAATGTACAGTGGGGAACTGATCTCTCAACAATAGGGGGGCAATACGAGAAATGAGAGCACCCACCTTCTTGTCCCAGCCGCAGATCATGCTGCCCATGGAGAGGCCCATGCCCCGGTACTGGCACATCATGTTGGAGAGCAGTTTGGAGGCTGCTGACACTGAAATCCGCTCGCCATTTCGCAGATAATACAGCCTGGGTGAGGACAGGGTGGTGGGGGCAGAGGGCTTAGAGGTGACAGAAGGCAGGTCTGTGAGCTGCCTACTTGATGGGCAGGAAGTAATTAAGGAGATAAGCATTTGAAGGGAATGGCTTTGTAGGATCTAAGAATCAGGAAGAGATTTGAGATTTAAAGTATCTAAACCACATAAAGAATGTCTAGTAATGATACTACCCCACCAGGATTGATGATGACAATGCTAAATAATTGACAAATTATCTGGCTTATTGATAAGAACACCAAATGAGTTTTGGGGGAGGGTATCACCAAAAGGCTATTTTGAGCAAACCTACGTTCGAGCTAATATTCTGAGTTAGCACAGGGGGAAAGGGTTAGTGGTTTGGAAGATCTAGGATCCAGAATCAACCAGTAGCCTTAGAAGGGGGATGAGAGGCCCTGCTTACCTGCACTCCTTCGCCAGCAGCCGCTCCCAGTACTGACAGTCCGCTGCGCAGCCAGACATGGTGCCCAGCAGGTAAGGGTTAATCTCAATCACCTTATTCACCCTTAAGGTGGCTGGAAGAAGATGGAGTTTTGAGAAAACAAGAATGACCCCACACCTTTCCCTGTGTGTCTTACTTCAATATTTGCTTTCATTCTGGTGCAGAAGTTGGGCCCCTGCTGAGAAGAGGGCCCAGCTCCCCAGAGTCAGCCTGCTGGGACAGGGCTCTCACCAATGTAATTCCCAGCGGAAGCCCGGGAATCCACAGCCACAATCACTCCATGTTGGAACTTGAAGGCGAGGGTGGTAGTGCCATGGGCCATCTCAATCTGAACGTTCCTTTCACCGTTCCCACCCAGAGACTGGAAGAATTCAATGGGCTAGTCAGAGAGAAGAGGCAGAGAAAGGGGCAATGAAAACTTCTGATGCAAGAGGCTCCCAGAAAGGGTCTTAGAGAGTGTTCTGGTGAGGAGATAACACAGCGATTCTCCCACCATGAGTAAATGGAATAGTTAATAACCCGTCTCTACAAGGAAATGGCCCCGGGAGAAGGAAAAAAGAGGCATGTGACACCGATCTTTTCCAAAAGAAAATAAATGTTATCATAACTAAAACTTTTAAGGGTGACTTTAATCATTTTTAATAGGTCATCTAACCTTCACTAAACACATCTGTTACTAGTATCCCTACTTTACTGAGGAGCCCCCACATCTAGCCTGGGCGACTTGATCCCAGTCACCCAGTGAGTGACTTTTTAAGGAAGGCGAACCGCCCAAGTTTACAGGTTTTCCAAGGCGCTGCTCAGCCCCGGTATCATGGGACAGTCCCGTGAGAAAGGCTTCGTGCTTCGCGTGTGATGCAGTCCGGAAGGAAAGCGCTCCCGTCTTTCCATGGGCGCACCCACCCACCTCTAACTTTGTCCTGATCCCGCACCTCTGACCCTCAGATGGTCAATCGCCAGCCCCACGTGGCTCCTGCCCTGGACGCTGCTTTCCAAGCCTCAAGGATGGTCCCCTCCGCGTTTCCCCGCCTCTGGGCAGTCCCCAGGCAGACCCGCGGTTCCTCCGCGCCCTCGCCATGCCTCCCCCAGGGTTCTCCTCCAGCCCTGACCTGCATTCCCCGGGGGAGGGCGAGCTCCGGAGATCGCATAGAGAAACTGTAGTGTCCTGGGTCCGAGCAATGCCGGCTTCCCGAAAGGGGGAAAGCCCGGTCCTCCGACTGTCCTCGGGGGGCTCCGCACACCTCCAGCAGCGCCATGATCGCCTAGCACCGGGAGATCTGCCCGCACTCGCTGGAGGAAGTGAAAGCGAAAGCCCGCAGCCTTAAGGGGAGGGAACCAGAATCCCTTCCACATCCCACTGACCTTTCCGAGAAGAAGCTAGCGGGTGCATGAGCACCAGGTATATTATATTATACTGGGAATAAGCTTCTCTGCTCCGCCTTCAGGAAGGTTGGGGAAACAATGGGTGATAGACAGACTCACAAGAAATGAAGAGATGGAGCGGGTCCGAAAGCCCCCCTAGCGATGAGATCGCCGTGAGAGACACGACAGCTCGGGGCACCCTCCGGGAAGTTACGGAGTGGGTAGTGAGACAGTACATGCCATGGGCCGTATCATCTAAAAATGTAGCCTCGACCAGAGGGCTGGAAGTCAGCAAGAAAGAGGCTGCGAGCAGTTTCATGTCCGGGGTGGGGGAGGGGTGTTCACCTGAGCATCATTTTTTTTAAGTGGGGGAGGTGTAGGAGTTAAGTGGAGGCACTGAGTCTTGAAGACAAGTCTTGAGGCAACAGAATCTACCCGCTGAGTGTGGGGGAAGGGGGCACCACGGAGAGAGCGCAGACTCTACATCTTTCCACATGGTCCTTCATACGGCCTCTTGGGGTTCAACGGTCTCCCATACTTGTAGCCACCCACAAGAACTGCCGTTTCTGCCCACACCTCCTAGTTTAATTCTTGCTTGACTGAGCAAAGCTGAGTTTAAAACTCCTCTAAACCCCGCCTCTCTTTGCAACCTGTGTTGGCCTAATCTGCCCAGCAACTGTTACCGTCACATACCATGGCCCTCCCTAATTGGAAGAGACTTTCTAGACAATCCTGGCCACTGTGCTGAGACTTGCCAGACAGGTGCCACTTCGGTGGCACCGCCGGTGGAACGCTATACTGAAGGACCTGAACAGCGAAGTGACCCGTGAGGTCCTCCGCTCGCTCGCGCACTTGCGCTTCCTGTAACCGCGCTGGCCCTTACCTTCCACCTTAGAAAGGCCATGGCTGTGCGCGTGCTGCTAGTGCCTTAGAAGGCGCCATATCCCAGTCTGGCCCATCCTTCGGGGTGGGCATGGGGGGATTGGGGAGTGGAGGGGCAACCACAGGATACAGAGCACTTAAGGGAACAGATGGCGCACACTGGGCTGTGAAACACGGAGGATACTAAAGGAGAGAAGACGCCAGGCTCCTGAGACGTGCGCTGCAGAAGTCAGTGCGTCATTTCGTGCACTGAAGACGCAAGAAACCACAGTACAAAACACCAATTTTATTATAAATACCAAAAATCTACAAAGTACTTATGGGCCAGCATATATATGCCTTTGGTTTCATTGGCACTAGCTGATCTTTTCTTTCTTTATATTACGAATATTTTCAGAGTGCTATCCACACTGACCCTGGTTGTCCACCTAGTTACACTAAGGAGTTAGTTATAAACCAGGTTTTCTTCCAGGGAATCTGTTTTTTCAAAAGGATCTTCAAGAGAGGGTAATATTCATGGCAGAATTTCAAGTATCACCTAGAGGGTTACATTTTAGGATGTCACTCCTGACAACTCCGCAACTCTGGTAAGATCTTTGTTCCCAAAGTCTCCAGTATACAAAGGAGGAAAGAAAAGGGAGGGCAATGAGAAGTCTTTCATTCCGGAGCACCCAACCCACCAGGAGCCTGCACCATCGTCCAGTAGCGTCCCCTGTTCTTCATGAGCTGCTGGTGCGTTCCTGCCTCACAGATGGTGCCTCCCTCCAGGAAGAGGATGTGGTCAGCCTGTCCCACCAAGCTGAGACACTGGGTGATGAGCAGCACAGACCGGGAGCGCCGCTGGGGACTTTGATAGAGAAGCTGCTCCACCTGAGAAAGGACATGGACTCTGTCAGAGCCGGGGACCACTCCCCGCCCAGGGAGACATCTGTGTTTCCAGAGCCAGGGCAGACCTCACCGGGATCACCGCCATTTGTGCCACAACCCCAGGGGATGGGGGTCAAAGAAGACTCAGTTGTGAGTGTTTCTCTGTAAAGTCTTTGATTTGTTAAGGACTTTACACGAGGGGGCAACGGTGGAATAAAAGTCAGAGTCCTAGGGTAAAACTAAGAAAAGAGAAAATGGTATTAAACAGTGTCTCTACCTATGGACTGGGAATTTTTATATTCTGTTTTAAAGAAATATAACTTAGTGGTAAAAGGCATGAGCATACAAGTTAGGCAGACTTGAATTTGGGTCTAGGATCTGCTACTCAACAGATGAATGCCATTGAGCACGTCATTCAACCTCTCTTAGCCTCCATTTCATCCCCCACAGAAAGAGGATGGCAGCGCCCAGCTCACTGGCATTCACGATGAATAAATGAGTGAGACAGTGCATGCAATGGGTCCAGTAGCATGTCTGGCAATGGTATAAGCTCAGTTAATATTAATATTGATATTAGGATGTTTTTTCCTTACTTCTGGCTTCAGAGACCCTGAGAATGTAGATACTCTCTTGTAACTGGTTCTACGCATCTTGGGGAGAAGCTAATAGGAGCTGAGAATTGCCAGGACCAGTTTGAATTATGATGTTAATGTAACTAACATGACATGACAGAAGGAAGGACGACTGGTGGGATACTGGCATTGAGAAGAGGACCATCTCACCCATAACTGGTTGTTGGCATCCAGGGCACTGGTAGCATCGTCTAGGATGAGTACACGTGGTTTTCGGATCAATGCTCGAGCCAAGGCCACTGCCTGTCGCTGACCCCCTGACAGCTGGCTCCCAGCCTCGCCTACCTCTGCACAGACAAGAACCAAGGTGACAGCTGGATAACCACATGTGGACCCATGTACTTATACACACACACAGGCACACACCCCGAGGACTGGGCCACCCGAGACAAAATATGACAGAGAATCATGGAACAAGGAGCACATGGACGCAGTTGGACGGGGAGACTCGGGGAGTGGAGGGGTTCTGAGGACGTGTGGATGAAGGGACCATGGGAATAAGATCTTCAAACTTCACACTGATGCCAGTGGGATGAGAAGAACTGATGAATAAACACAAGACTACTGGGGTTCCAAGGCCCAGATGCCTGGGTGGTGACGAGAGTGGAGAGAACACCTGTGCTGTAGCCCTGAGGGAGCCCAGCGATGAAGCCGTGGGCCCCGGACTCCACTGCAGCGGCTGTGACTTCCTCCACAGTTGGCTTCTGGATCAGGCCATAGGCAATATTTTCTCGGAAACTTCTTCCAAATAACACTGGCTCTTGTCCCACTGCAGCTACCTGGGACAAAATATGATGAAGAGTCAAGGAACAAGGAATACTGGAGTGGTTGTACAGAAATTAAAGGCTCAAAATCTGTACTGGTATCTTATCACAAAATTACACACCCTCTCTCCTGACCACACTCCCATCTCCACCCAAGATCTCCCATCATTCCCTAACCCTCCTTTCAGAGTTTTCAGTGAGTGCTTAGTGAGAATATTCTTCTTACTGGGTGCTCCCCACCCTTCCCCAGACCACCTTTCTGCTCACCTGTCGGTGCAGGTAGTGGTGTTCATACTGGGGCAGGGGCTTCCCATCCAGCAGCAGCTTCCCCTCTGTGGGCTGGTACAGGTTCTGCAGCAGGGCGGCCACTGTGCTCTTCCCAGACCCATTGGGCCCCACCAGTGCCGTCACCTCACCAGGACGCAGGGTGAACGTCAGCCCCTGGGTGCCAGAGGATCAATCGCACAGTAAGAGACAGACTGAGGCCCCTAGACCTGAGGATGTCACTGTCTGTTACATCACATGATTTTTTACCACAGGGGAAAAAGGAGCAAAATGGGGAAATACAGTCATTCCTACCCTCCCACATGCACAGAGTAGGGATGGAAGATGCCACACACTTGCTATCAGATACCATGAGAAAACAGGAAAAATTCACATTCAACATCACAAAAGACAAGAAAGAGGAGTGATAGGCTGGAGGCCAGATTTTGCTTTAGCAATTCCTTAGGATGTGAGAGCTTCCTCCCTGAGAGCCTCCTCTGCCATTCCTCTTAGAAACCCAAACTGGTTCTTCAGTTTGGGGCAGTTTTATGGAATAGGTGATGCTCATCTTTGCCTTTGAGGGGCTAGGAAGGATCTCTCTGTACCTGGTGTTAAGCAGGCGGAAGTGAGAAAGACAGTGTAGGATGGCAGAGGTGAGAGGGGTTGGTGGAATGCAAGGACTGGGAGGTTATACCTGCAGCACTGGGACATCTGGGCGGTTGGGGTAGGCAAAGGAGACATCCTGGAACTGAACGAGGCCCTCCAAGTTTGCAGGAGTCAACACACCACTGGCTGGGCAGCAAGGGATCCGGTCCAGGTACTCAAATATTTTCTCCGAGGAGCCCACAGCCTTCTTCACACTAGGGTAGGTGGAGAGCAGTACCTGGAAGGGAGATATGAATAGTGAGTGGCAGAGGCACCTAATCTACTTGCCAGGGTTATGCGATGCAAGAAGGGTAAAGAATGGGAGGACAGTGACACGGATGGTGATGGAAGAGGGGACGGAGGAGCACTGGGGAGTGAACCTGGAAGGAGCTCACCTCAATGGCTGAGGTGAACTGCATCTGGTAGAGGACAAATGTGACAAGGTTCCCACTGCTCACAACCCCACTAGTCACCAGCAGCCCGCCAATATACAGGATGCCCACCTTCAGCAGCATCCCTGAGATCTGTGGAGAAACCACAGAGAAAAGGCACTGTGGTAGAAATCTAATGGAGAAAGAACCAGAATCCTTAGCATTAAGGAGATATAAAGTTCCTTTCCCCCCAGTGATGGCAGGAGGCTCAACAACTAGAGGGAAAGAGTGAACCACAGGGACCCATAGAGTCTTACTCAATTACACACGATAGAAGTCATCATTATCACCACCACCATCACTATTATCGCCTTGTTTGGGGAGCATTTTGCTCTTTAAAAAAGGCTTCCATGAATAATCTACCATTCATATCAAGAGCTCTATAAACAAGGTTAAGTGTCTCCCATTTTTTAAAGTGAGGAAACAGTCTCAGAGAAGATAAGTTACAAAGCCATGGTCACAGAGTTAGTGAATGGCAGCACCAAGCCAGGAACTTGTGAATGCTGGTCTAGTTCTTTTTGAGGACATCACAGATGCCACCGCATGCTTGGCTCTGCTACTTCCATGGCTCTCACTAGCACATCCACACAGCCCCAGCACGAGGCAGGCCCAGATGTAGGAATTTATAGCTTATTGAACAACCCCTGAGAAATAAGGGGAGGTCCTAGGGCTGGAAGACATGGCGTCTTCCTAAAAGGGGGTTAGGTAGTTTTTGTGTATCACAGTGAGAGGACGACCTCTAGCCTAAAAAGGGAGCGCGGGTCCGGAACACCGAGTAGGGTGACCGAGCCTCAGACTGCTAGGATGAGAACACTGACCCAACCATTGCCCAGTGGAAGAGGACTGTGGAGCAGGGTCACGGAAAACGGAATGGACCCAAGGCGCCTTAGGGACAAGGGAAAGGGCATTCATCTCCAGGTGCTCACACTGGTAGTCCAGAGGTTCACTGCATAGGCCAGGGCCTCTTTCTGGTTGAGTGCCTTCATTTCCTGCTGTTTTTGCCTGAACTTCTGGACCTCACCCTCCTCGTTGCCAAAGCTCCGGACTGTAGGCACGGCTGACAAAACCTCAATGGCCACCTGGCTGGACTTTGCCAGAGATTCCTGCACCTGTGCTGCCAGTACCTGTGGAGACATAGACAACAGATGTCACACAGGATTGGCAAACCACAAAGAAACTAGCACCTGGGTTACCTGGTTAAAGGTTAAAGGTGAGAAGAGGCAGAGGGGCAGGAGAGAAGTAAAAGGAACACAGATCTACCCCTTAGATACTAAAGGATCCAGAAGAGAAGAAAATGACTCGGGAAGTTGATGGTGGGGGCGGGGGTGGGAATCATATTCTCGAGATTAGCTTAGCAATCATGTTCTTAAAGACCAATTGTGGGTGGAAGTTAGAAGACACTGAGAATATGAAGATCAACACTCCCACTGAGTGTGGGAACGCGGACTGCAGAGACAAGGAGTCCATGAACGGAGAACCACTGAGGTGCCAGGAACTGAGTGGGAGATGAGAGTCTGTGTAAGTTGAGGCAGCTCCCTGGACATACCTGGTACCACTTCCCAAGCTTCTCAGGCAGAAGGAAAAGCAGAGGCAAGGCAACTAGGGTGACAACGGTGAGGGACAGTGATCCCCAGAGCATGAGCCCCAAGAGACACAGTCCTCGCACCAGGTACCACAGCAACAGGCTCAGCTTCTCACTCAGAGACTCGCTCAGAGTGGATGTATCCTCTGTTATCCGAGATGTGATGGCTCCTGCCAGGGGTTGGGGAGAACAGAGTGGAGTGACTGTGGGTCTCAGAGGAATGAGAGGGACTGGCAGTGAGCCAGGATGCCAGGGGGAGGGGTGTCAACATGGTTTTCTAAGGGGGGTGGGGAAGAGAAGGTCGGGATATCGGGAAGTCCTGAGATTTCACTACAGGGAGAGTGTTAGAGTGGAAAAGTCTGGCTAAAAGCCTTCATTTAACTATACAGAAACTGACACCATGTAAACTCCCACCTCTCGGCAGGTTTGTGTTCTTGAACTTGTGTATCCCCCTCTGCACACATAGGCTGGAATAGCTTAAGGTGATCATGTGACAGAGCTGGAGAAAAACGGAGGGTCCTGCTGGAGAGCAGTCCAGGACCTTTGATGCTGATGACTTCTACCGAATAGGACTCCGAGGGCGTCTATGGTTCACTCATCCTTTCTACTTAATTGAGCCTCCTGCTGTATGGAGGCGGAAAGAGACTTTTTATTTCTGTAATGCTAAGAATTCTGGTTCTCTGCACCCCTGTTAGATTTCTACCAAGCACTGAATTAGAAATCGAGAAAGGGGTTCAGTCCCCAAGTTCATCTCTAACCAGATGTGACCATGCAAATTTCAGCATTTAGGGTCTAGGCCTCAGTTTCCTTTTCTGTAAAATGAGGAACTTGGGCTCTGTGATCTCAAAATTTCCAGAGTTGCCAATTCTTCTAAATACACATATAGCGGTAAATTTATGTAAAAGTGTTGGGTGGAAAACTAGTTTTTTTCTGAAGGCAAAGAGTGCAATGTTTTGCCCTGGAGGTACACCAGGAATAAGAAATGACGATGTCTATGTGTGAGGGGGAGATCAAGGCTGTAAGTAAAAGGGGCACATGGGAATATAACTAATATGCAGATGTATAAAAAAGGAATTCCAGGAGAAACCTGTTTGGTTCTGTTGGAAAAACTCTGTTTCCTGGCGGAGGACGGAACGGAACACCGCGCCCTGCAAGCGGCTGTGCACGTGGCCCATGGTGCTGTTGTAGATCCCATCACCCACGAACTCCAGCACTGCACTGGAGACAGACAGAGACAGAAGGTGGAGGGTCAGGGTGTTCAAGGAGCAGAGAGAAGGTTCCCACAGAAGTGCGCTTCGGAGGGCACTTTTTCAGAGTCCCCCATTTTCAGCCTTCCCCCGCGGGCCGCAGACCTGGCTATGGTGAGAATGGACATGAGACTTATGTTTCGAGTGAAGGCAGCGGCTGCCCCATCTTGTAGAATCCAGTCTGTGAGGCGGCCGGTGAAGAAGGGAATGGCCATCTCGCCTGGGGAGGGAGAGGAGAGACATGTCAGTCACAAACATCAAGTCTCAGCAGGTCAGCCAGGACCAGACTGCCCCAGCGCAGCCCTCTTCCACCCCTCACCCATGTCCGGAGGGCGGCGCAGGAACTACACTGAGAGCAGAACCCTGCACCTGAACAGGCCTCCCTGGAGCTCGCAGTCCTGAGGCCCCGTCAGACCCTTACAAGTTGAATTAGGAAGCCTAGAGGTCATGGAGCAAGATGTATGAAAGACGCTGCCCGAGAGGAAAGGCCCTGCCCGGGGCGGTCCAATGCAGCAGTACCTGGAGTCCTGACTGCTGACTCCCCCCGCCCCCCTCCCCGGTCCGGAGCTGGCATCCTCAACGCCGGAGCTGAGTCGTCTTCCCCCTATCCAAATTTCCCAGCACTCACTAACCTATCTCACTGACCATGCCTCCTGATTCCTGCCCAGTCCCCTAGCGCCCGTCCCTCTCCCCTGCATCCCTTACCAAGACTGGAGAGGATCAATAGGACCAGAACAAGCGGGAGGCGGCGAATCTCTGAGCCCAGGCAGCCTAGAAGCCGACGCACCGCGTCTCCTGAACTGCTGCGATATCCCCGCACCCAAAGGCTCCTAAGTTTATGCCACAGGGCAGCTGCGGGCAGTGCCGCCGCGTAGCTAAGGACGAAGACGTCGAGGCGACTTCCCCAGTGCAGTAGCCCGGTGTTGTCGGCGTCCCTGGGGCCTCGCCACGAGCTCAGTTCACGGAACAAGGCAAGTCCCGGCAGGGCCAAGCCCAGTGCCGCCGCCAGTGGCTCCAAAGAAGGCAGCCATCCCTGGACTCCTCCGCTTTCACTCTTGGTGCCAACTGTGGCCCTGAGTACCCCACGGGCCCCCAGCCACAGCCCAGCCCAGCGACTCAGGCCCACCACCCAGACCCGGAGCAGCGGCAACGCGGCGGGCACCAGCAAGGACGATACTCTGGGCAGCGCCGGCCGGAGCAGCACCCAGTCGGCAAGAAGCAGCAGCGCTGGCCCCAGCCACGCGAGGGAAGCTCGAGAGACGCAGAGGAACCCGCACGGAGCCGGAGACCCTGAGCTGGCCATTGCGCGCGGCGATCCCGCCGGGCCCGGGACTCTCTGCGGTCCCGGCTGGGCTGGAGTCTCGCTGTGCTGCCAGAGTCCCCTCCCCGGCGCGCGGGGGCGCGCAGGGACGCGGGGCTGGGGAGGGAGAAGGGCGGGCCGGGGCGGCGCTCCCGGAAAGTCCCGGAACCGGCTGAGCCTAGTGGCGCTGGCTAGAAGCGAGCGGTTTAGGGGAAAGAGAAAACGAAAGCGCCGTGGACTCACTAGGCCCGCCCACTTACTGACGTTCCAGCCAGACTATCTCGAGAAAGGGCGTGGAAATCAGACCTGAGGTTCTGGGGAGCAGTGTCGGTGCTCTCCCTTCTCCATCAAGCACGCCCGCCCCTCCTCCTTTCCTGGCTGCCTCTAGCTAATCCACTTGTCGAGACTTCCCTACCCCAGCCTCAGGGCGGGGCTCTGTGGTCACCAGTCTCCAGGCAGATCTGCCCCACAGAGGTTAGCGCCTAGGTGCGAGCCCCACGGAGAGGACTTTAGCGCCCCCTGGCGGGCGTGGCGAAGGGGCGGGGCTGCAGGCTGCTAGCTGCGCACAGTCCTAGGTCGGAATTCGGTGCCCTCGGCAGTGAGCAGTGCGGCGCAGAGATGCTGCGGGCGGGACTACCAACAGGGGACTTACCCCGGGCCGGAGAAGTCCACACTGGGGTAATCAGTCTGGGCTTGAGAGTTAGCAGAAGGGTGGAGGAGGCGGAGTGACTGGGGGCTCTGGAAGCACCAAGGAGTGAATGCGGAGACTAACAACAGTGAGGAGGTAGCTTGTAGTCCTCAGTGCCCCAGTCTCCGCAATGAATATAGGGCATTTCTGTTCTGAAGGGGATCATCTAGGGGCCCACGAGGGGTCTGGGCCCGCGAGGCTGGTGGGGAAGGGGGTGCTTTGGCTCTTAGCTGGAAGCTCTAAAGTGCTTTCGCTTTCACTCTAGCTAGAAAGAGGGGTGGTTAAATCAAGTCAGGGGATTAGAGACGGTGCAAAGAGATAAGGAAATGGTGCCCCGGGTGAAATAGGGCAGCATTTGGGAGAGGGTAATATGGGCACTGAATGAGAAGGGCCAACTCATCACTCAGACTTTTGATAAACTGGCACCCGGATAATCATGGTCCCAGCACTGATAATGGGGGTTCCATGTGAGATGGTGGTGGCCTTCTCCAGCTTGGCCCAGAAGGGTGCCAGCTCCCATCCCTGCCCACTGTCATGCACGTGCTGGGGACTTTGCCGGAGGGGTGGAGGATGGCAGCCCAACGCTGGCTGGCATCTGCTCCCAGACTACTGCCACCACCTACTCTTGGGGGCACTTTGTTACAGAGGATTAACCCTGAGGGTGTGGTTGCCCCTGTCCTCTCGGCCTCAGTGTTCAGGAAAGCACTGCTCGGACAGTAGACATACAGTATCCCTCAGGGCCAGAGTAATTTACAGAGTGGTGAGAAGTTAGAAAATCTCCCATCTCTGCCAATGGGCCTCACAAAGTAGGAAATAGAAGCCCATCGGGAGATGGCAGTTAGACCTGGATTCTGGTCTCAGGTCTGCTATTAATTACGTGATCTTGGACAAGTCACTTACCTTCTCTGTAACTCAGTTTCTCATTTGAACCAGGGATCTTTAAGGCTTTTTCCAACTCAAAGTGGGAAAAGTGTCCCTTTATCCTCCTTTACGCTTCCTTGATTTCTTTTCTTGACCTGGAAAAGTCAGCTCAAACTCTTCAAATCATTTCTTGGTACACATCGCTTCTCCTGACTGCTGGATATCTATTTACCTCTTCATCAGAAATCCTTGAATGAAATCTTTGTTTTAAACTGCCTCATGTGCTTTCCTGCTTTCCTCCTTCCTTAAGACACGGCCCTACTGACCACGGCCCCCCTCGATGTTTTCCTGTGTTCATTAAACTGAAGGGCTCAATCCTAATTAAGGAGGGTGTGGGTGGAGGGTTCTGGACCCAAAATAGACCTGAACTTGTTTCCAAGGTCACGGTAGTTGCTCTGTCAGATCCATACCACATCTGCACACACAAGCACATGTGGTGGAGATTGTAATTCACTTGTGGGGCTGCCTCGCTGGTGCTTGGAAGGGCCCCCTGAGCCAGACTTCTGCCTCTAGGAGCCTCATCCCCAGCTCTCTCTTTGCAGTGGGAAGGATTCCGCTTGGCAGGTTGGGGCATACACTGCAGTCCCTCCTGTGCTGTACCACGGCCAGGCTGTGGCATTCCCTTGCAGCCAGGAGGGACAATGCAGAAAATGGGAAGATGGAGAAAAGTCCTATACTGGGAGTCCGATCTGGACTGAATAAATGTGTGACCTCGAGCCAGTCCCCTCCCCTCTCTGGGAATGTCCCCTCACCTCTGACCTGAGGGGATCAGGGCTCTTCTGGCTCTGACAGCCCATCCTCTGTGTCTCTGCAGACAACCATTATGGCAGTAGAGTTCCATGGAGGTGTTGTGGTGGGTTCTGATTCGCGGGTGTCTGCAGGGTAAGTACCAGTGAAGGTATATGCTTTGGAAAGAAGCTAATGACCCCAAATATGCAATTTTTTACCCATTCATGCAGAGCATGGTGAACTAGAACTTTGGAGAAATGGAGTTAACCTTTCAAAAAGGTCACTATAATAAGATATTGGGTGGGTTCTTGGGTCTCTGAATTCACGGAGGAGATCCAGGGCCTGAATGCTGTGTGGCCTGTCCCTGGAGGGAACAGGGTCTGAGAAAGGGATACAGATAGAGACCTGAGGGGCCCGCCATCCGTCTGCATTTAGAGACAGAGAAGATGGTTCTGACAAGCAGGCATCCTGGCTTCTGATCTGTCACATGTTGAATTAATTGTGCCTTTCTCCCTCCTCGCCAGTGTTCTCACATGCAAAATGAATACAAGATTAGAGCAATATTACTTTATGTTCCATAGAACACATAACTTCCTCAGGATGGTTAACAGTAAAGAAAAATTGACAAGAGTAGCATTATTCTTAGTATTTTTTATCTTATTATAAAATCTAAGCCTGAACATAAGTGTAATTTTGATTACTTGCAGTTGTTCATTTACTTGAGATGATGTTTTGCTTCCTGCTTTAATCCAAGCATTAAATTGCATGCACTCCATGCTGTTCTCCTATCGGATAAATTTGGGAAATGCTGGACACTCTCCTGCAACTCCAGCGTTGATGACTGTTGACTCCTCCCTACAGACAGGCTGTGGTGAACCGGGTGTTCGACAAGCTGTCCCCCTTACACGACCGCATCTACTGTGCGCTCTCCGGTTCGGCTGCCGACGCCCAGGCTGTGGCCGACATGGCTGCCTACCAGCTGGAGCTCCATGGGTATGAAGCTTTGGGGTCCTCACACTACCCCTGCTAAAGCTCCCCCAACCAGTGGACCCCCATACAGTGAGTGCCCTGTTCCAGGAGCACTGCACTGGAAACTTAAAGAAAAATTCTGGTTTTAACTCCTGCTTTTATTAACTTTTAACTGGCACTTGCATGTCTCTGGGCTGATTCCCACATCCGTAAAGTGGAGATAACAGTACCTACCCAACTCACCAGATAGTTATTTTGAGAATCATATGATAGATGTGAAGGCAGTTTGAAAACTGTACATCACTATCCTAATATAAATAATGAGGGAGAAAATGATGATGTGGCCCACGTATCACGTCACCCTATGGGAAACCAAAGCCACTGGGATGGAAGTAATGCTTATCTGCTTTTACCCACAAGGACAGGGCTCTGGTAGCCCAGAGAGTGATGTCATTGGGCAGGGAGGGGGTGGCGGGTAGAACAGGGTTAAAGGAGGGGAACGGTTGAAATCTTCTTACCAGTTGATGGTGTGGTTTGATTCCCCTGCAGATGCGGGAGGGGAGCTGGAGTTTGACCCCTATTGCAGCTACAGGTTTCAGGTGTACTTGGCAAGGCCAATGGTAATGGCACACAAGGGTAGCAGGAAATTATACTGACCCTTCTTTCTAACATTTCCTTCAGGATGGAATTGGAAGAACCTCCACTTGTTCTCGCTGCTGCTAACGTGGTGAGAAATATCAGCTACAAATACCGGGAGGATCTGTCTGCACACCTCATGGTAGCCGGCTGGGACCAACGTGAAGGTGGCCAGGTGAGTCTCTCCCAGTGCACTCTCTCCCTTGGGATTCTCCACTCCCCTTGAGAGGGAGCTGGAGGTCATTTGTCCATCTAGCATTGAGTTCCAAAGACACTGCCACTAAAAACATGGGACAGTGTGCACTGATGGGGACAGGAGATACTGATGCTTCACTGCAGACCATGGAGACCACCTGCTTGTCTCAGTGGCAAGAAGAGGATTGGTGCTTCTTTAGTCTGACTTGAGGATGCCTCCCCCAGGTATATGGAACCCTCGACGGAATGCTGACTCGACAGCCCTTTGCAATTGGTGGCTCTGGGAGCACCTATATCTACGGTTATGTGGATGCAGCATATAAACCAGGCATGTCTCCTGAGGAGTGCAGGCGCTTCACCACGGATGGTAATTAACCAAGTGGAAGGGTACCAGGGGGAGGGGTTTTAACGTGGGAAGGATATAGAGTAAGAGGAACAGGAAGAGGAATATGTCAAGTGACCATTTAATTTAATGTCCAAACTGGGACACTTTTGAAAGTGAAAGGGGGCAGGACAAATGCTAAACTATATAGATGGGACTTCAGGACAAAGTTCTGTGTGCACCGAATTAAGTGGTTGCTGTGAGCACCAGTGGTGTGCTAGAGCTGCCTTGGGCTAGCTCATGAGAGCCAACTATCAAATATCCAAGGATTTGGGAGCTTCTGGTTAAGCTATTTATAATTTGAAATGGATCATGGTAGGAATATTGAGACCATGGACATTCGGAGATATTTCATATAAGGTGGGGTTGTTTTTTTGCTTTTTTTTTTTTACTTTTAAGTTGGTTTATTAACACATCACCTAATATGCCTCTCTAGGAGATGGGCTTTGAGGTTGGAAGATGGTAGTAGGCATATGGCCAGGAGGGGAAGGAAATGACTTTTGAAGTTGAGCCATTCTCTCTCTCCCTTTCTCTCCAACTTTAACCCTCTGCAGCTATTACTCTGGCCATGGGCCGGGATGGCTCTAGTGGGGGTGTCATATACCTGGTCACCATTACAGCTGCTGGTGTGGACCATCGAGTGATCCTGGGGAATGAGCTGCCGAAATTCTATGATGAGTGAATCTTCCTCAGACGCCTCTCCTTATTTTGTAATAAACTCTCCAATAAGTGACCCAGCCTGGTCAATGGGAAATGGGTATTCAGAGAAATGAAGCTTAGGGGAGGGTCTCCTTCCACCCCAGGTGTCAGCATACCCTTTTGATTCTTTTGCCCCCATGTCTAAAACATCTTTCCCAGGAAAAGAAGGGTGGGGAGTAGACCAGAAAGAGCCCCATACATGGCAGATCATCCATGTACTGAGTGATCTGTACTTGGCTAATTATTGCAGATTTCTTTCTGAAATATTAGAAACAATAAAAATTCATTCTGACACCCCAAGGATGAGGATGGCAGTTGAAGAGTAGGGACTCATCCCTTTAAGGCTAATTTTCCAGCCTTAAATTAGACCAGCAATTTTCAAGTGGTGTGCTGCAGCAACCGGTGTGCGGCAAGAGTTTTTAAAACATGCAATACCTCCCCATTTAGTCAGGGGCACGGACCTCTTTTCCCATAGATTGTCAAATTTAAAAAATGACAACAGCCAACACAATAGCCGTTAGGTGTGAATGAATCAAAGTTACACTATTTTTTGTCAGATCAGGAAAAATATATTTTTCGGTGTGCCACAGAATTTTGGTAATTGGTTTATATGTGCCGTGAGGTGAACAAGGCTGAAAACCGCTGGCCGAGACTGAGAGGTAGATAAGGCAGCGACACACGTGAGGTCGCTAAGGGCACCAGCAGCTTCACCCCGAAGAGTTCCTTTCCTAATGTATTCATTTACACTAGAGCTCAGCACGTGATAAATGCTTAGACTTCCTTAGAAAGCATTTCAGAGGGGGCACTTGTGAATTTCAAATGATAATAACAACCCCAAAAATCTATATTTATTAAACCAGGCATTTGCTAAATGCTTATAAACTTTATCTCTTAGAACCCAAACAAAAAAGCCTGTGTGGTGTCAGCTGATGGTTGTTGGAGCCAGTTCAGCACCAATGGGAACTCTCAGCTGGGACGCGGTGAAGGGCACTCTATTCAGTGAAAACAGCTCACTGACGGTACAGCACAGCTGTGGCATTGCTCAGTTGTGATACAGCATGGCTGGGAGGCCACCCTGGGGCCAGGCCTCTCTCCAGCTAGCCAGCTCAGCTCTGTCCTGGTCCAGTCGACCCTGTCCTGGTCTTCTCTGGAGAAACACAGACTTCAGTCTTGGGTGGGAAGGGGAGCTGCCTTACATTGACAGGAGTCCTGGCCCCTAGTCCCTGACTGGTCCATCCTCATGCAAATGAGAACTCCAAATCCTTAAAATTTCATTGGCCCAAAAGACACTGTACTGATTGGTCAGAATAGAGCCTCTCTGATTGGTCAGAGCTGTGCAGCTCCAATTGGACAGGAAAACAGGATTAAAACAGGATTCCAGGGAATCCTTTGTAAGGGCTGGCTCAGATGGCAGGAGGACAATGTAGGCCACTCCCTGAAGTGCATTTTGTGCAGAGGTCCCTCTGTAGAAAGGCTACTAGGCATTGCTGTATGTATGTATGTATGTATGTATGTATGTATTTAATTTGAGCCCAGTTAGCCACCAGGAGCCCTTCTTAGTAGGTGTCTTTTTTTCAGGGTTCACAATAGGTCCTACTACTACTTCTGTTTAAGGACAGATTGGGGCTTAGAAAGATCAAGTCACTTGACCAAAGTCATAGCAAGTTCAGATTGCCTTTCCTCCCAGTACATAAAGCTTTCCATTCCCTCAAATTTCATATATCATCTCCTCCTTGAAATCTGCAATAATTAGCCAAGTGCATTAGTTGCCACTTAGGAAACTGAAGTTGTTACCAGATGCTTGAGTTAACTGTATTAAAGAAGCCGAGTTCTGGTCCTGTCTTTGCTGTGCACTTCCCGAGTGACAGCGCAAATGATTCCCCGCTGGGGCCCTCATTGCCTCTTCAGTCAAATGAAATTGTTGAGTGACTTCTACTGCGGTTTACTGCTTTGGCATTCAATGCCCGCTTGCTACCAAGTGAGCAGTGAAGAGATACACAAGGACTTAGAAATCTTAGTAGGCTCCCTCGGAAGCTCTGTCTGCTTGTCTTTCTGGACCTCAGGCTAAACATACAAATTCAAATGACCCTAAAAACAGTCTTATGCCCTTGGGGGGAGGATCTAAAATTACTAGATCTTTGGGTTCTTTCTAGCCATGATATTGAATTTATTTTAAAGTTTAAAATAATAGTCTAGAAGCCCATGTCACCTGGTGATCACAACTAGGAACTGGAGAGCAGACAAAATCAAGTACTAAAGGACTCTGAAAAAGAAACCAAAGCAGATTGTGAAGAGTCAAAACTTGGAAAGACAACTTCCTGGGGCGGTTTTCAATTGTTTTTCCTCTTTCTTCTCACGGTCTCCAGTGAGAGCTGCAGTGCAGAGCCAGGAGACACCCCTTGTTCTGGCCAAAGGAACCGAGAAAAGGGATCCTGTGGGTGGGAGACGGTAGGGGAACCTCCAAAACAGGAGTGGGAAGAAGGGGAGCCCCTCGCTCATGAGACATGAACCTCGTGAGCACCGGTGACCACTGAGCTGCACAGCCCGTGACGTGCCCGAAACACCACAGCAAAGGCTTAGACCTTTTAAAAGCAGAAGGCTGTCTTTTTCTTTATTGGCCAATAAATTATGTTCTTATGCCCCTTATTCCAAAAAAGGCTTATAGCAACTTACAGAGACAGACACAATTTAAAAAGAAAAAAGAGCCCTGGCTGGTGTGGCTCAGTGGAATGAGCGCTGGCCTGTGAACCAGGGGGGTGTCAGTGTGATTCCCAGTCAGGGCACATGCCTGGGTTGCAGGGCCGGGTCCCCGGTCTGGGGAAGTGCATGTGTGGGTGTGAGAGGCAGCCCATCAGTGTTTTTCTCCCTCTCTTTCTCTCTCCCTTCCACCCTCTCTAAAACGAAATGAATAAAATCTTAAAAAAATAAAGAAAAGAAATTGGAACAAAGAAAAATAAAGTTTAGAAATGAGTGAAGCCAAACAGACTCATGAATAATCGAGTCAAAGTGATGTTGCACAAAATGCAAAGAAACCAAGAAGGGGGAGGCTTAATATTAGTATTAAACATGCTGTTAAGGAGGTGATTTTATTGGTCCTGGCTGGGTAGCTCAGTTGATTAGAACGTCATCCCTGAAGGCCAAGGCTGCAGGTGCCATTCCCAGTCAGGGCAAGTACAAGAATCAACCAATGAGTGCATGAATAATTATTACTTAAAAAAAGAAAAGAAAAGAAAGAAGTGAAGCCAAGGGGTAAAACTAATATACAACATACATATCTTTTTTAAAAAATGTGTGTTGGAACTGTCTTATACTGGGTAATAAGAGCAGATTGTAAAGTACTCGTGAATTTTGAAAGGAAGCTGTTAAGCAGTGGCAGGTGGACCTTGACCGTAGTGAAAAATTTATGCCACAGAAACCAGCAACGCTACCA
Source organism: Tonatia bakeri (assembly GCA_004024845.1). Lineage (NCBI taxonomy): Eukaryota > Metazoa > Chordata > Mammalia > Chiroptera > Phyllostomidae > Tonatia > Tonatia bakeri. The sequence goes on from PVIA01007455.1 coordinate 61,642, forward strand.
GTCAGAGCGTCCCCACCCAGAGAGCCAGATTACCAGGACACACACTTATCGGCCGGCTATAGGTGGGTAGGAACCAACTGGCTCTGAGCCACAGGGTAGTGAAAGCAAAGAAGGAAATGAAATTAGGTACAAGATTCAAAAGATTCATTAAGAAATGAAAAGCCGTAAAAACATAAAATTTTTCAAGTCACAGAACATTTACTGAAATAGAATGTAAACTAGGCCACATAGAAAAATCCAATAAATTCCAAAGTGTTTGTATCCTTGAAAATACCCACATTCTGCGGTCAGACTGTACGTAAAATCAGAACTTAAGAACAAAAGGACACCTGAGGTTCTCATGGTATGCAAACTAAGAAAAAATTGATAAATTACATAGATTTTAAAAGCAATCATAAAGAAAGTTAACTCATTTAGAACAAGGTAGTAAAAATGTGACATATCAAACTTTGATACATAACAGATAAACATGGTTAAAATAGTACTTAGAACTTTATAGCTTCAAATATACATATTAGAACAAGCAAACTTAAAAGTAAATAATCTAAAAATTCTTCTAAAAATCTAGAATAAGGGCAATTGAGCAAACCTAAAGAAATAAGAGGGAAATTATAAGGATAAGAATAGAAAGCAATTTAATAGAGAACAAAACTATGTAGTAAAGACTCACAAAACCCAAAGCTGCTTCTTAAAAATTATTTGTGAGATGTTCAGACTTAGAACCAGACTGACCATGTATAAAGGGGTGAAAGGAATGAATGAACAAAATACAGAATGAAAAGGAGGGAATAGCTATCAGATATAATAAAGATATGAAAAATAAATGATTTTATGAACAAGTATATGCTAATAAATTTGAAAACCTCTGTGAGATAGATAAATTCCTAGAAAACTTTGAGCTACCAAAATTATTAAAAATAAAAATTTGCTATGTCAGTAAACAATGAAGAAATAGAAAAAGTTGCCAAATACCTCCGATAAATATAATTTGTTAAAAAAAAAACAGTCTGGATGGTTTCAAAGGTGAAAAACATCAAACATTCAAGTAATATGCAACTCTCATCCTATATATTTTTCTAGAAAACAGGAAAAAAATTAAAAGCTGCTCAGCTAATGTTATCAGGCTACCGTAATCTTGATTTCAAATTGAGTTATGGAAAAGTCAAGGAGAGAAAATAGCCCAATTTCACCTCGAACATTGTTGGGAAGAATAAATAACTATTTATGAACTGAATTCAACAGTATTAAAAATAATGTTATATCAAGATTAAATGGAGAATTCTTAGAATGCAAAGATACTTCAATATAATAAAATGTATCACTGTAAGTCACCATATTCATAGACTAAAGAGGAAAATCCCCTGCTTTTCTCAATCCATTTATAAAGTTAAGTATCCATTTATGATTTGTGAAAAAAACAGTTAAGGAACCAGGAATCAAATAAACGTTCTTATCTTAGTAAAGGTTATGTTCCAAAAGATCTATGACAAGCAGCATACGGAATGGAAGAAGTCTTAAGTGCACGAGATAAGAACATGCACTGTACTTAGCAGTGAAAGAGGACCGGAGTTCCGGCTGCTGCACAAGGAAGGAGGGAGAAATAAGAGGACTGGATAAAACTATTGTTACTTGAAGATTATATAACCGTCTACTTAAAAATAAAAACAACAGAAGCAGCAAACTATCAAACTAACAAAAAATGAACAAGATTTTTAGCTGTAAGAACAAGAAAATTAATAGCATTTCTCTGAATGAGAATAACCAATAAGAAATAGGATAAAAATTAGAAATAATTTACAATAGCTAAAAGATTATTAAAGTATTTATTGACTAATTCAATTAAGAATTCATTGAAAAATTTAAAACTCTAAAAAAGTTATTGAATATAACTTCAAATAATAGAAAGTCATTTGGCATTCGTAGATGAGATCATAATATTATAAAGATATCAATTGCTCCTCTGAAAATTAATCTTTAAATTGAGTGCAATCCCAATTGAAATTCCATTTGACCTTTTTGGGAAATTTATAAATTTACCCTAAAGAACATATAATAGGCCCTGGCTGGTATGGCTCAGTGGATTGAGTGCTGGCCTGCAAACCAAAAGGTCACCAATTCAATTCCCAGTCAGGGCACATGCCTGGGTTGCCAGCCAGGACTTCAGTAGGGGGCACGTGAGAGGCAACCCACATTGGTGTTTCTCTCCCTCTTTTTCTCACTCCCTTCCCCTCTGTCTAAAAATCAATAAATAAGATATTATTTTTAAAAGAATATATATTAGGACAAAGGTCTTCAAATAGCTAAGCAAAACTTTAAGCAAATGCAATATAAAGAGAAACTTGTCTTAAAAACATTAAAACATTATATGGAACTATGATTATTATGGCCAATAGACATATGAAAAGACTCTCAACTTCACTAATCATCAGAGACATGCAAATTACAACCACAATGAGATACCATCTCACACCTGTCAGAATGGCTATCATCAATAAATCAACAAACAACAAGTGCTGGACAGGATGTGGAGAAAGAGGAACCCTTTTGCACTGTTGGTGAGAATGCAGATTGGTACAGCCACTGTGGAAAGCAGTATGGAGATACCTTGAAAAATTAAAAATGGACCTGCCTTTTGACCCAGTGATCCTACTTTTGGGAATATATACGAAGGATCCCAAAACACTAATTCAAAACAATATAAGCACCCCTTTGTTCATTGCAGCATTATTTACAATAGCCAAGGTATGAAAGCAGCCCAAGTGTCCATCAATAGATGAGTGGATAAAACAACTATGGGACATTTACACAATGGAATACAACTACAAATGCAATTTTACCCTTTGCAACAGTATGGATGAACCTGGAGAACATTATGCTAAGTGAAATAAGCCAGTGAGAGAAAGACAAATACCATATGATTTCACTCATATGTGGAATCCAATGAACTAACTGAACTGACGAGGAAAATGGGGACAGACTCATAGATGGAGAGCAGGATAACAGCTATTAGGGGAGGGAAAGGGAGGGAGTGGAAGGATTAAATGAAAAGGAAAAAAAGACTCATGGACATGGACAACGGTGTGACAATTGATGGGGGAGGGAGGTATAAGAGGACTAAATAATAATGAAAAAATACAATAAAGATTAAATTTTAAAAAAGAGAAAAATCATACTGTAAATCCAATAGTTTTCTTTTTATTTTATTTTTTAATTGTTGTTCAAGTACAGTTTTCGGCCTTTAACCCCCATCCCAGCCACCCCCCCAGCTCTCCCCACCTCCCTCCCGTTTCCACCCCTCCTTGTTATTGTCCATGTGTCCTTTATACTTGTTCCTGCAAACCCCCCTTTCCCCTGAAATTCCCTCCCCTCTCCCCTCTGGTCACTGTCAGCCTGTTCTCAATTTCAGTGTCTTTGGTTATATTTTGCTTGTTTGTTTTGTTGATTAGGTTCCTGTTAAAGGTAAGATCATATGGTATTTGTCTTTTACCACCTGGCTTATTTTGCTTAGCATAATGCTTTCCAGTTCCATCCATGCTGTCGCAAAGGGTAGGAGCTCCTTCTTTCTTTCTGCTGCATAGAATTCCATTGTGTAAATGTACCATAGTTTTTTGATCCATTCATTTACTGATGGGCACCTAGGTTGCTTCCAGCAATAGTTATCTTAAAAATATAATAAATTGACAAAGGAGTGGAAATCCAAAATGAGGTATGAAAGTAGAAAGCTGACAGACAAGCCTATGGGAACCTAATATACAATAAAATTGGCACCAAAAATTAATAAGGAAATTGTGGATTGTTTAATAGGTGTTATTATAAAAAATGGCTCACATATAAGGAAACACAAAGCTGGATCCTGACCTAATGCCACATACAGTAGCAGGTGAATGGAAGCCCCAAAAGAGAAATGGGAAATTTTAAATGTGATAGAATAAACCATTGGAATTACCTGTGTGACTAGAGACAAAGATGGACTTTTTTATATAAATCCCCCCAAACCATAATGGGAAATATTATTTCATTGCATCAAAATTAAAGACTTTTTTTAAACAAAGACCATGGACAACTCTTACAGACAAATAACAGAATGGGAGAGGGTATTTGCATCATCTCAAACCAACCAGGGATAATACCCAGAACATGCAATGAAATGCAAATCAGTAACAAAAGGCAGCAACCCCTCAAGAAAAATGCACAAGGGACAGACACAGACTTTACAGAAGAGGAAACAAAAAAGATAACAAGCATTTGAAGAGATAATTGAACCTCACAAAAAATCACAGGAAAACAAATTTATACATTAGAGCTATTGGACTGGAAACGTTAGAGACTTAGATAATGCCAAGTACTGGTGAGAAAACAGGAATAAGGAAGCCTGCTCGTGAAAACAAATGAGGGCATCCTTTGTGGAGAGAATTCTGTGATGCTTAATCAAATTCAGTGCAAAAGATATTATGACCCAACGATTCCACTGCTGGGAATGCACCCCGCTCCTTCCTCCTGCAGGCCCATGAGAAGATCCGTACAAGGACGTCATCTGTAAGTTATTGTGTTTGCAGATAAACAGAGGCCAACTTTGTGTCCACCAGAAAGACCATAGGAAAATGTTGTGAATGTATACCCTGGAGTACTAGGAAGGAGTTAAAAAGAAGTTCACTAAATGCACACATAGTAACATGGGTGGATCTTTAAAACAGAAGGTACAGGAAAAATATAAGTAACAGGATGAGCTTATTTAGCACAAAAATTATTCGCTTTAAGTAAAAAAATATACACAAAAAATACACATTTTGGAAGAATACATACAATAAAAAGATACACATAAGACACGTTAGAATGGTTGCGCTCAGTGAAGGAGCAGAAATTGGAAGTGGAAAGTGGGGATAAAAATGAATAAGAAATAACAAACATAGGATATTTTGTATGGAATGATGAGCATGTGCTATAAACTGAAGAATATAATTAATTCTACCATTTGCATCTAAACATTTTATTTTTTTAATATTTTATTTATTTTTAGAGAAAGGGGAAGGGAAGGAAAAAGAGGAGAAAAACATCAATGTGTGGTTGCCTCTCATGCGCCCCCTGCTGGGGACCTGGCCCACAACCCAGGCATGTGCCCTGACTGGGAATCGAACCAGAGACCTTTTTGTTTGCAGGCCAGTGCTCAATCCACTGACCCACACCAGCCAGGGCTGCATCTAAACGTTTTTTGTTGTTGTTGTTGTTTTTTAAGATTTTATTTATTTATTTTTAGAGAGGGAAGGGAGGGAGAGAGAGAGAGAGAGAGAGACAGAGAGACAGAGAGACAGAGAGAAACATCAATGTGCGGTTGCTGGGGGACATGGCCTGCAACCTAGGCATGTGCCCTGACTGGGAATCGAACCTGCGATGTCTGGTTCGCAGCCCACGCTCAATCCACTGAGCTACACCAGCCAGGCATCTAAACGTTTTAAAAAGTCAATGACTCAAAGAAAAACATAGCTCTGAGAGCAATTTCTTCTATATTTTCATGATAAGTAATAGATAATTTCATATTTTCCCATCCAATAAATAAACAGGAAACAAAGTGTTCAATAGAAGATCAGAATTTAGAGAGGGTAGGAATTAAAAATACTCAGATTTCCCCTACATTTGTAGCACCTCTCTCTAGTGCATATGCATAATCTGATTCCAAATCTTTTAGAATCTAGTTAACATGTTCCACGTATTTATTTGCTTATTTAAATTGTTGACACTATTACAAATGTCGCCCATTCTCCTGCCTTTACCCTAGAGAGCATACGAAGAAAAAAGACTAAAGTCAAAGCTTTTCATCCAAACTCAAGACAAGAATGAAAAAATTTGAAAAGCCACTGTAACCTTTTCTCCTGCACATATAACCAGCACAGATACAGATGAGGGCCAGGGGTAGGGTCTGAAGATAAAGGCTGTGAAGCTGTAGAAATATTAATCGCATAACCCCACAGGGGCTATGCCGAGGTAAGGCCACCGGCTGGGATGGATTTGGACCCTGAGATATGAAATGGTGGTGTATGAACAGATACAGAGGAGCCTGAGAACTGCGAACCCCCAAATTCCCCAAACAGCTGTGCAGAAACAGACCCAGTGCTTTACCACCGGCACTACTGAGACAGTCAGGAAGATATGACCATGGACGTGAAGATTGGATAACACTGAGTCAACTTTAAGTGTCCTGGGATGATGCTGGTATTGTGGTCATACAGGAGAAACGTCCTCACTCTTAAAACACACAGGGCAGACTGATTAGGGGCATGACGTCATAGTGCCCACAGATTACTGTCAGATGTTTAACAAAATAATTCCTCAACAGTAGATGGATAAATAAAATGTAGGACACTTAAATCATGAAATACTATGTAAGTAATGTACTTTAACCAACTGCTGGCAATGCATCAACATGGATAAATCTTACAGAAATAATATTGAGTGAAGATGCCAGATACACACAAAAATACACAATATATCAAATACACAGTTGTCTACTGCTGTGTGGGAAACCACCCCTACATTCTGTGGCTTAAAGCAAAAACAATCATTTTGTTATTTTTTGTGGGTCTGCGGGTTTACTGGGCTTTAAGAACACTGATGCGTCCCGGGAACCGAAGCACCCCCACCCCCACCCCCACCCCCACGCCCACCCCCACGCCGCAGCAGCCACTCGCGCCGCACCTCCACTCCGTGCCGTGCGGGCACTGGCTCTGCCGCCGGCCGCCCGGCCGCCCGTGGGGTTCGAACATCTTTAGAACGCCGCAAACATGTCCCCCGCACTATGAGTCTGGTGTCCCCATAGCGAGTCCTCTGGGAAGCTGGGGCACATGTGTGGGACCCAAGTCCCACCATCAAATTCATCCACCTGAGACTTCAGGTCAATCTGAGCAACAGGAGGAAGCGGGGGCTCAGTCTGTACTCCTCTCCCTGACGAAGGTGACCAAGGACGCGACCGGCTTTGGGGAAGCGGCGGCCAGAAGGGGAAGCTCCTGGAGCAGCGGCGACTCAGGAGGTAGCTGGTGGTGGTTGCAGCGAGGTTCGCTGAAGCGCCCCCTGCGAGGGAGCGGACCCAGCGGCAGCGGCGCCGTTTATCAGATCCGGGCGGGGGGGGGGGGGGGGGGCGCCTTCTGTCTATAACGAGCTGCCCATCTGCCGTCCAGTTCTGAGGAAAAATGGTTAGACTTTAACGTTCCATCAAACCAACTAACCAGGAAGAATACGAGAGACTTATTCAAAGAGTATTTGTAAAACAGAGTGTGTGTGTAGTCAGGAGAAATCGCTCCCTTAGAGGCTCAAAGTGTTTACTGTACTACTGAGCAATAAAATCGTAACCTTGGTGTTATCTTCGATACCGGAGAAAAGGCAAAGCGATCACATGTATCAGCTTCCTGCTAGCACAGGGCCAGCCGGGCTCCTTTCAGTCAAGTACAACCCCTAAACCCTCAGACTTCTGCAGGGCGGGATTATGAGAAAACGTTCAGGTGTGGTATTAAATAATTAGGCAAGCACAGTTCTGCCTTATTTATAATTTTTGGAACATTTTCCCTGTTCGATTCCTGCCCCTAAGGTACAGAATTGACCAAATAAGATCTTTCCAGAAATGTTCTAATTCAGTATCATTAATTGGATAATCTCTTTTATTTGGCCTGTTTTAGGATCAAGATGTTAAAGACCTCCTGGTGTGTAGTCAACAAAACAAAGGTCTTAAGATATTAAATCTAGAGAGTTCTCATCTGTCTGGAAGGATTTAGCCCATACGGTCATAATTTTAATCACTGCTGTCATAACCAGAAATATTTTTGTTGGAAATTGTAAATTCACAGAAATATTTTGACCTGTCAGCTCATCCATTCAGAGAACCCTTCCTCAGTTCACCTCTGCAGAGTTTCACTTGCCGTGCCTATACCTGTGGACGGTCCCATTTTCTCTGAGGTGCCCAAAGTTCACCAGTGATCTGGCTGCTCAGAAGCAGCGTCCTTTTCCACCCGTCAGGTGGGGACTCACACCAGGACCCAGACAGAGCGCTAGGAGCCGTGTAGGTCCTGTTTCCACACACGCGCTGCAGTCTTTTCTCTTAAGTAGTGACTTGTCATGCCCAATTGAATGAATTTTCCTTTAAACGGGACATTTCTGGCCTGATCAGGATCCCAATTTGGAGATAAGACTGCTGAACCACTGCACATCGGTACATTGCCGTGAAATATAAAGCAGCCCATAAAAGCACTTGGCATAGTATTTGCAGAAAAGAACTCTATACCAAATTTTCAATAGAATCACCGTACATTCTACAAGTGATGCTGTCACAGAAATGTTCAATTGCTTGGAGATGTGTGGCAGTTATAAAAAGAAAAATTTCAGTTAATGTCCTTTAACAAAAAATGAGATTTTTTTTAGTTTAAAAAATTGTAAAGCATTTCTCAGAATTTCAATTAATAGGGTCATCGTCATCTGTAATTTCTCCTGATATTTTATACTTTGTAATCTATATTAAAATTTACTATAGGATTTTTTTCCTGAATTCTTAGGTTCCATTGGAAAAAAGACACCATTCAAAGAACATTTGGTTTCAGTTTCCATGAGCACAAGCTAAAGTTGAGGGTTATAGACAGACAAATCAAGAAGAAAATTAAATAGTTTTCTCATATGCTCATCTCAGAAAATAAAACAGTTAAAACAATATTCTAAAACAAATGATCACAACTAAGCATAGGATAAGTTTCATCCAGTCTCATTTCTTGTTCTACTGATCTTGGGCTCACACACATGGATAAATTCATCTGCTTCTATCCTAAAAGTCCTATAATTCCAATGCTTAAACCGGGAAGTTTGTTCCCATAATTCTACTCGCTGCAATAACCTGACAGAGTCATTTAGACTGAGCTTCTGAGATTGTCTTTTTCTGTTGTTTCCCTCAGAAGACCCAATTTTTTTAAATTAATGAGGTATGAGGCCCAGGATGGCTGTGAATGTGACCCAACACGAAATTGTAAATTCACTTAAAACATTATGAGATTTTTTGTGTGATTATGTGTTGCAATATATTTAATGTGTGGCCCAAGACAATTCTTCTTCCAGTGCTACCCAGAGATGCCAAAATGGTGCCCCCACCCCGCCATAGCAGGCAGTGAGGGCACCGATAGCTGTCCACAGCCCTCTAGCTGTCCTGTAATGTGTGTATTAGGGTTCTTGCCAATTCCTACCAATTCTGGCTTTCTTAAACCCAGAAACAAAATCTTCTTAAAAATGAGTGTCTTAAATTTCAATGCCCAACTTGAAATATGAAAAAGAGTATGCTTTTACCTATCCTAAAACATAGACATTAAAACATATATTAATATTTTTGCCTAAACAAAATTAATCAAGAAAGGGTTTGTTTGTTTTTTTTTTAATTTGTCAGCTGTTTCCACATTGTAGGTTTGATACACAGGATAGCTCTTTGATAGTGTAAAATTAATTTAAAATACATAAAGCATGCCAAATGCACCTAGTTATTTCCAGCCTCCTTCATTTTATAAGGTTGTTAACCTAAAAATAAAGGCCTTTCAAAGTGAGAGGCAATAAATACTTAGTTGAGATTAATAAGAATAGCCAGTCAGGATGCAGTGATTCAGGCAGAAGTCCAAATAGTGTTCAGATTAAGAGACAAAGGTGATGATATTTATGAGAAGGGAAGGGGAATGATTACATCCACAGAAGGAAGGCATTTCTGTTGGTGCAGAAAACAACATAGTGACATTAATTCTAAACAACGTTTTAAATGTTCAGTCCCATAGTCCTCAGTCTGGTCATGATATCAGCTCTTTTTTTTTCAAACAGTTCTTTGAGACACAATGTTGCTTCAGGACCAGAGCAAAGGTTATTCTGCCCTGTTTTAACATCCAAAGGCTTGAGGCATAAGACATACAAGGCATTTAAATCCTCTGGGATCACAGCTATGGCTCCATTTTAAAAGTGACTCCATTTATTTATATTTTTAACAAGGTAAAAGATTAAGCTTTTGGTGCTATCTAGTGGTCAAGTGGGTAGTGACTACCCAGTGAGAAAAAAAAAAACAAAATTTTTTTCAGAATAAAAAATCGCGTGACAGTTTAACATTCCGAATTCAGGGCCTGGGTGTCAGGAAGGCAATAATCAAAAAGAATTTTCACAGAAATTGGTCACTGAATTAATATAAGTCCACAGGTACCTGAGAGTGAATAACTGCTATAGTTTTTTCTATCCCAATGACCGGAGTGACAAAACATTTTAAAATAAATATAAAAGCCCTAGCCAGTGTGGCTCAGTGGTTGGAGGGTCGCAGGTTCAATTCCTGCTCAGGGCACATACCTGGGTGTTGGGTTCGCTCCCCAGTTCTGGGCACGCAAGGGAGGCAATCAGTAGGTGCTTCCCTCTCACATCAGTATTTCTCTCTTTCTCCCTTCCTCCCTCTCTATAAGCATTGGGAAAAATATGTCCTCAGGTAAGGGTAAAAAAAAAATAAAAACCAACTGATTTCTTCTAAAAACATAAAATAAATATAAAGAAGTATATGATAATTATAAGAAGTTTTAGAGCCCAAGTGTCTATCAACAGATGAGTGGATAAAACAACCATGGGACATTTACACAATGGATACTACTTGGTCATAAAAAAGAAGAAAAATTTACCCAATGCAGCAGTATGAATGGACCTGGAGAACATTATGTTAAGTGAAATAAACCAAGCAGAGAAAGACAAGCACCATATGATGTCACTCATATGTGGAATCTAACGAACAAACTGAACTAACAAAACAGAGACAGACTCATAGATGGAGAGCAGATGACAGCTGCGGTGTGGAGCGGGGAGGGGGGGAGGCTGTGGGGAGGTGAGGGGGGGAGGGATTGAGCAAAAAGGAAAAAGGACTCATGGACATGGACTACAGTGTGGTGATTGCTGCGGGGAGGGGGATACAAAGGGACTAAATGTTAACAGAAAAAATACAATAAAGATTAAATTAAAAAATAGATGAAAAGAAATTTTAGGTCTCTCAGAAGCAAAGGGCATTTGTTATCTGTTTTCAAACTGCTTTAAGAACATGACAATATCAGTTCAAAGCACTCAAAGGTATCAGGACATTGAATGAAAGTATTCTGATGAAAATAAAAATCTTTGCTAGCTGAGCTGATTATACTAAAGTTGGGGGGGGGGACTTTCTTTACCTCTTTTTAAGAGTACAGCGACTACTCTAAGACCAATCATGAAGTACAAGTCTTCTCTTTCATTTTTGCCTATTAATTATAATTCATCATTATGTGTGTGTTTTAAATATTCAGAAATGTGCATATAGTTAGAAGTCACGTGCTAATTCACTAAATTTAAATTAGTCCAACATCATAAAAATCATTTAGGTTGACACTCCAGAGCAACATAATAACTGTTGATCTTACCAGTTTTTTAAAGCGGTGAAACTTAAATTTTACAAAGGGAGTAAGTGGAGTAACCAAGTCAAATGCCCCACAACGTCCTCAACGGATCACAGTAGCTTTTCCCGGACTTCGGCTAAGATCAACCAAGAGATCTGTTCTTACCAGCTTAAAGTTCACAGGAGCCAATCGTTTAAACAAATAAAGGCATCTGTTATGATAATTAAATTAAATTAAATGCTTACGTTTACATTTAGGTTTGCATCCCAGAAATTGAGACAGCGAATGAGCCTAAGGATGAAGAACCTTTTTTTCTTTTCCTTTTTTACAAAGCCACTTACAGCGATAGAAAGCAAAGAGGTAGCTGCGGCGAGTGCGGAGGGCTAAGGACTGGCGGAGTGACTGCACTCAGGCTGAGGGGAGCTCCTGTGGGGGGAACAACGATGCTGTTTGTTGGCTGGGGCGGCGGCTACAGCCCTACACATTTATCAAAGCATCAAACCAAACACTTTAAATGTTTCCATTTGTTTATGTAAATTTACCTCAATAAAGTGGATTTAAAACCATAAGGTGAGATCAAAAGTTTCACGTGTGGAGTCGGTGGGCCTTAGCAACAGAGAACCGAACAGGTTGTTATGTCAAGGATAGCGCAAACACCTTTTTCTTTCTGCCCCCTAATTTAGTAGATCAGTCTTCTTTAATCGATTTATTTAAACTAAAAAAAAATACACTTTACCCATTTCTCTCACCCACTTGAATCCTTTTTGCAAGTTGGGTAGTTTCTAGTTCTTTGCTTCCAACAGAACGGAAAGAGGACTTAACCAAGCCATCAGCTATCACATCATTTAGAGAAATTTTTGATGATTTAGGAAATATAATTCTGCAGTATATTAAACAGTTAAGTAAAAATATTATGACAAAATTCCATGTTACCATCTACTTACTTATGTGCACATAGTTTCCAAGTATATGTATATAAGGGGAGAATTCAAAATAAAACTGATGCTAAAGTTTGTCTTATTCTAGAAATAAATATTATTCACCCACAGGTACATTAAGCTAAGTGGAAAAGCCTCATCTATTCAATTAAAAGATTCACTGCCAAATACTTTTGTGGTTGACAATTACTTATAAAAATGTAATAAATGAATACTGGTTTTGAACTATTGTGTACTGTACTTAATTGTAGTAAGTCAAACAAAAAAATTCTAATTTTTAGAACTTTATGGCCATAGAAACTTTATATTTATTGAGTTTGTTGTTTCACAGAAGTATGATATGGTGACCAAACAAAAAATAATTGGGAGTTTAAATTTAGGATAAAATTCTGATAGGTAAGTTGGGAATGAAATTGGGAAAAAGAAACAATGCAAAATGTCTACATGTTTATATTTATGACACAGATGAGGGCATGTATAAAATCTTGGATACATTTTTAAAATGATGGAGCAATTTTATTTTTTAAATGCCAACATTGACCAGAAACTTACACATATTTAAACTTACAATAAGAATCTTATGGGGAGAAGACTTCTGCTTCCAGTAAATAGAGGGGATGTCCTTTTTCCTCTTCCTCCTGCTAAGTACAACCACAGATCCTGAACGTTATTGTAAAACAAATATAGGAAGACTCAGAAAGGTGGTGAGAAGACAGATTGACTAGGGACTTCAGGACCCAAGTAGCCATGCTTCCTCTTTGCCTCATATCTCTCAGACTTTGAGCTCAAAAAGCCAGCCGCCCAGAAACACCAACAGCCACAGGAAATAAAGGGGGAGGGAGGGAGGCCACCTAGCAAGACAGATGGAAAACGTTTAGACAACTGCTCTACTTCAGCCAAACCCCACAAAAACTTCACTCCACCCCCACCAGCAAAGGCCCACAGAGGAGCCTAGACTTCCATCTGCCCTCACCAGGCAGTAAAGAACTTACGCAAGCACGCGCGCGCACGCGCACACACACACACACACACACACACACAACCAGGATGCTGCCAGAGAAAGTGAGTAGGGAGCCAGAATATTCATCCCTTCCCGGTGGAAATGGGCCCCTCCCCAGTCCCCAAGGTGTCAGTGGCGATCTAGACACACTCCCCACCACCGCAGAACCTGTCCCGAACCCCTCTTGGGTGGTGTCACACAACGCCTAGTAGATGGTTGGGATTTTTATCACAACCCAGAGCTCATCAGGCAACCCCAACACCTGTGACCCACACCCCCATTGTGGAGTCAGTCCTGCTCCCTGGTGGGGGGTAGTAAGAGGCACTCCTACCCCAACCAGCAGGGGGTTCCAGTGAGGGCCTAGTGGGGAATCAGAATTCCCACTGCAGTAACAAGGGCCCCTCTGGGCGTCAGCTGGGACTGAACCGGGAACCAGAGTTCCGGAAGTGATGAAGCTCACCTGCCTATCCTTATTGGAATGCTGTGTGGAGAGGCCACACATGCTGTGTGATTCCATTCATATAACATACAGGAAATGATAAAAAGTACAGAAATGCAGAAAAGATCAGTGGTTGTCTGGAATTAAGGAGGTGGTAGGAGTGGGAGGTAGGTGGGGAAACCACAAAAGGGCAAGAGGAAGGCTACTTGATGTGAAGGAAATGCTCTGTGTCTGTACTGTATCAATGTCAATGTTGTGGTTGGGACATTGTGCTACAGTGTTGCAGGATGTCACTATGGGGGACACTGAGCAAAGGGCAGTGTCCTGTCTGTACTGCCTCATTCCCCACTAGGACCTCACTATCCCGTTTCTTACAACTGCATGTGGATTTACAACTATCTCAAAATAAAAGAGTTAATTTTTAAATATGTATGAAAATGTTTATAGTTTTTCAAAATAATTTTAGGAAATGCCTGAGCAGAAAGTGAACCAAAATTACACCTGGAATTCTGGCTGCAAATTAGCCTGGGAAAATGTAGCCTAACCTCGTGTGATCCAGCTCCAGGTTAGCTCTCCGTTCTGCTGTCGCTCACTGTTCACGTTGGAGTCACCTGTCTCCTGAGTCGCAGAACCGCCCAAACCCCATGACACCATTTGTTCTCACTCACCTTGACCTTTGGGAGGGAAAAGAAAAGGAGATGCAGGAGGAGGATTTTCCCTTTGCCCTACCGTCCTCTGTTATAAACTGAATTGCAGTCCCTCACCCCTCTAAGATTCATGTCTTGTTCAAGTCCTAACCCCTAATACCTCAGAATGTGACTTTATTGGGAGATAATGCCTTTAAACAGGTAATTGAGTTACAACGAGCATAGGATCTAACGCATTATGACTGGTGTTGCTATAAGAAGAGATTAGGGCACAGGCGCGCACAGGGGGGAGACCGTGGGAAGACACAGGGAGAAGATGATCATCTCCAAGCCAAGAAAAGAGGCCTCCAAAGACATCAACCCTGCTGACACTTTGATCTCAAACTTCTAGCCTCCAGAACGCTGAGAAAATCGATTTGTGTTGTTTCAGCCTCCCAGTCTGTGGTGCTGTGTTATGGCGGCCCAAAGCAAACCAGTACTGCCTCCTGCCTTTTGCACCTAGGCCTAGTCCTTATTAATTAAGGAACTGCTAGATAAGACTGTAACATTTAATAAGACTTTACTGAAGGTTTGGACACAACTGAAGAAAATGACACTATTAAAGCCTTCAATTTTGATGGCAAATATAATGGATCTTAGAGACCACAGGCCCAAGTCCATCTGAAGATTTCCCAACTGGAAACAGACCAGAGGAGGCCGCCCCCCCCCCCCCCCCCCAGTGTCTGCCCGTGTCCCTGGGCCTTACTACTGCAGTGAATGCCGGCCACACCCCTTACACCAGCAATTGCATCTCTTTCCTGAAGGCTTTCTCCAAAGCCATGGAGGCCACTCTGCCCACCCTCGCAGAGCCTGGACAGTGCAGGGAATTCACATGCCAGGAGCAGCTCCCTCTCTCCTCAGCTGCAGTAACTCTGAGGCATGGGTCCCACATCATTTCCCAGGGGTTCCCTGTGGGATTAAGCTCCAGTCATTTGAACTGCCCTCCTTCCCCAACCCTCTCCTATCGCTTCTGAAGTTTCCTGTGCTTCTGAATCTCCCCTCAAATCAACTACTTTCACTTGTTCTCGTGTCAGGAACTGCTTCTGGAAGAAACCAAACTAAGGTGCTTATGGAAGAACCAAACTGAGTCACCTCTCTACTCATTACCCAAGAGTCATTAACCATGACTCTCTCTCGGTGCCAGGGTCTCTTGAACCCAGGCTCTCAAGATCTCCATGCTTCTTTCTTTCCTTGCCTAGACCTTTCTTTCCTCAGCATAGATGGCCATCCATTCCACTGAATATTAAGCAAAGACAGTTTAAAAACTGTCAGAAAGATTTTATTTTGTTCAAATTTATAATAAGACAGACTATACATCTCCTCTGGTCCTGCCCTTTATGCCAAAAATATCTTTGTTGGGGGCGCACTGGTCACTTGTGGAAGCAGAAAGGAAATGCAGAGCGAGGGCCCCCAGCCATTGCTGACACTCCCCCTCCTCAGCCCATGGACTGTGTCAGCTCCCAACAGCAAAATATAACCAAAGACACTGAAACAGAGAACAGGCTGACAGTGACCAGAGGGGAGAGGGGAGGGAATTTCAGGGGAAAAGGGGAAGGGTTTACAGGAAAAAGTATAAAGGACACATGGACAAAAACTGGGTGGGGGGGAATGGGAGGGAGGTGGGGAGCACTGGAGGGGTGGGCTGGGATGGGAGTAAAAGACAGAAAACTGTACTTGAACAACAATTAAAATAAAAAATTAAAAAAGAAAATAAACTGCCCTGGCTGGTGTAGCTCAGTGGATTGAGCACAGGCTGTGAACCAGGCATCGCAGGTTCGATTCCCAGCCAGGGCACATGCCTAGATTGCAGGCCATGTCTCCCAGCAACCACACATTGATGTTTCTCTCTCTCTCTCTCTCTCTCTCTCCCCCCCTTCCCTCTCTAAAAATAAATTAATAAAATCTTTAAAAAAAAGAAAATAAAAATATAATTTGGAATAAAATAAATAAATAAAATAAAATTCCCATTCAGTTCTCCTTTAAAAAAAGAAAACTGGCTCCACCTTCACCAAGAGTCGCATAAGCATTGACTTCAGATATTTACTGATCTAGGCCTTTCTTCTATCTTGTCTCTACCATAGCTTCCAAAAGTAGATTTTACATTCAAGAGCTTAATCTTTTGGTCACCATTGCTTTGCTGTGTTCACCCGAAGCATGAAGGGAAAATGCCGTATCTGCTTCTATAGTAGAAACACAACACAGTGCTCTGTGGATGTCTCAGAACTTGTGGTGCCACGCACCCGAATACGTAATTGCACAGGCAGTGTTCTCGCAGGACACGGCAGAGTTCCCTCTGGGAAGCAGAGTGGGATGGGGAGCAGGGTGGGGGGAAATGACGAAGGGATGCCTTTTACCCTACGCTATTCTATGCAGCTTGAACATTTTATTACAAGAATGGATTTAGGTGTGTATGTGAGTTAAACAATGAATGAATTTCCACTAGGTGGTAGTAGAGAATCATAGTAGCAGTCAGAAACTGACAGGCAGGAGGAAATAGTCTTTAAGCTGAAGATCAAACACCACTAGTTCAGTCTACGGTTGTTTTTGTGAATGCCAGGTGATACGTAGTATGCTTTTTTGAGCAATGCTTTTCTGGTTACATTCTACCGTAACCTGCTTTTCTCTGAACTGGCGTGAGATGTATCCCACTACTGAAACTGAACCATTGGCGTCTGCTGTGGTCAGGATGCTAGAAACCTGAGAACAGATACACACATTGATAAAAATATATACACTCTTTTTCCTTTGGTGACAAAAATGTAGTAATACACACTGGACCAGCACACATTCCTCTCCCTTAAGTCTCCTAGGATAAAAGGAGAAGCAAAAACGAGGGGGTTGCAGCATTCTCCCCGCAAATGCCCCATGTTAACCAATCTGCTCAACAACCATTACATCTCTGCCCAGTGCCTTTGCCCGTTCCTTTTACTCTCTCCCATCCCAGCAGGACCCCAGGTCTGATCTGGCCAGCAGGTGTAAGATCTGGATATTCTTACCTGTGATATGATATTTCTTTTTTCTAGAGGCCACATCTGGTTTTTTTCTTTTCTCTTAAATGTCACAAATAGGCCTTTTTATTTGTCACTATTAAATGTCAGAATTTAAACAGATTCTTGGACTGGGGGTTTACATCCATCAGCTCGTTCAACTTCAGCACCTGCCTCGTCCCCAGCAGCTTTTCCAGAACCGCTGCCTTCACCGTGACACTCCATGGTTTCCCCACTTCAAACCTGGGTTCCTTCAGCATTTTGACTTTTCCAACAAAGATATCATGAAGCAGAGAAATAGATTGCCAAGCCTTTCCCGTGTCTTTTCCAATGCCATCTGGAGTCAATTTACTGACCACTTCTTTCAAGTCATTTGTCTGCACCTCTTGGGTCATGATTTCCATCATCCTCTTTCGGATTTGGAGGACCTGTTGATGCTGAGCGGAAGAGGTCTTCTGAATCTGATTATTGCGTTTTTTAGTAAAACCAACATAGAACAGATGAAGCAAATACCCATTGGTAGACTTGACATCAACATGAGGACTTCAGTCATGGTCTACCATTTTTTGACCATGGAGCACATTTTGTCAAAGGTAAGATCCATGCCATGGAAATCAGTCAGGCAGTTTTTTCCCTGAACCTCCTCAGCAATTAGCTTGAATTTTCTAAATGCACCTTCATCATTTTGCAGATCAGCCAGGTTCACTTCAAATACATGACCCTTCAGACCATCTGACACGATTTTGGTTCCTTGAGTTCTCGTGACTAGTGCTTTTCCAACATTTCATATATTGAGCATAGCTGGTACTTTCACATCATACCAATCTTTCTTAGGAAATGGATCAAACACTTTCTTCTTTTTTTCCCTTTTTGCACCTTTCATCAGGCACTTGTTTGTGCCCACTGCTACGGTGCTGCTCAGAAAGCCAAAAGCCAGATCTGGTTTCTAATAACTACTTGTGTCATCTTGCAGGGACCCCTTGAAGTGCGTGCCAAATTCACTTCCCTATGCCTGGGGCTCCCATGACCCCTCAGATCCATTTTCCTTGGGATCTGAAATCTGCGAGACTGGACAGCAGTTTAAACCCTCAGTGTGTTACATCAGACTCTGGTTCATGACTCTTGCTACTCAGGCCCCCTCCCCCCAAGCTTGGCCTTAGTTAATTTTCTTTAATTCTAACTATTGCCAATTCCAGAGAAGGCACAAGTCAGGTTCCAACATCACTGGTGAGAGTTCCCAGCAAATTGGGCAGGAAATATTTAGCATTTTATCAATGGAATCAGTACTCTCCTATGACTAATGGACAAACCAGGTTTATTTCTTTTTTCTTTCTTTTTATATGTATTGATTTTTTTTTTTTGAGAGAGAGAGAGACATCAATTTGTTGTTCCACTTATTTATGCATTCAATTGTTGTATGTGTCCTCACCGGGAATTTAACCCCCAACCTTGGCATATGGGGACACTCTGACCAAGTAAGCTACCTGACCAAGGCCAGACCTATTTTAAGTTAAAAAATCTCCCTCTCTCTCTCACATTACTTACTTTTAATTGCCTGGCCATTTCCTTTCAATCCCCACAGCATTTCTCTCATTACTATTTATTTTCAAATTTGATAACTTGCTTGCTCCTGTGCTCTTTCTCCCACTTTAGCACACTGAGCCCCTTGTCAAGTAAACTTGGAAATGTTATGAAAGGGCACTCAAGACTTGGAAAATTTTAGCTTAAGGTAAAAAGTTATAAGTCTAGCAAGTAATTTGCATGTTAAAGCTTTTGTTTCGGAAACTACAGATAAGGCCCATCTTGGCTCTTGGGAAAACAGCCAGCCTCCTGGGGCACTGCTAGAGATTTCCGCCTGGGGCCAAGTTGGAGGCATCTGGGTCTTTGTGTTCCAGGGAGGGACAGACTGTCCCCTGGGAACAGCCAACTGCCCAGGACTGGAATGTTGCAGCTTCTGAATCTCAAAGCCCTCACCGCACCTTGTTTACCCTCCCCCACCCCCTTTATAAAAGGTCTGGCCTGGAAAGAAAAGGGAAGATGGTCTGTTAGGGTATGAACCTGCCATCTTCTCAGATTGCCGGCCATCTGAATAAAGCGCTCATAAACATTCAATCGCTGTCATTGCTTATTGGGTTTGGTAGTGACAGGCAGCCCGAACACCAGTGTCTTTTCTGGTTACAGTTAGACATTTTGATTTTTGTCTACCCAGTGATTTTATTTTTAAAATTATTTTTAAATTATATTGTACTGATTATGCTATTATAGTTGTCCAAATTTTCCCCCTTTGCCCCCTCCACCGAGCATCCCTCACTCCCTAAGGAAATCCCCACACCACTGTCCATGTCCATGGGTCATGAGTATAAGTTCTTCAGCTACTCCATTTCCTATACTGTACTTTACATCCGCATGACTACTCTGTAACTACAAATTTATACTTCTTAATCCCCTCACCTCTTTACCTGTTCCCACACTCCCCTCCCATCTAGCAACCTTGAAAATCCTCTCTGTATCCATGATTCTGTCTCTGTTCTTAGTTTGCTTAGTTTGTTTTATAGATTTGATTGTTGATATGTGTTTGCCATTTTATTGTTCATAGTTTTGATCTTCTTCTTTTTCTTAAATAACTCCTGTAACATTTTGTATGATAGTGGTTTGGTGATGATGAACTCCTTTAGTTTTTTTTCTTGTCTGGGAAGCTCTTTAACTGTTTTAATTTATTTTAAATAAATTTTAAAATATATTTACTGGTCACTTATATTTCCTTTTTCATGAAATTCTATTCACATCTTTTCATTAGTTCATTTGGAACACTTGAAGTTGTCCCAGAGTCTGCTTATATTATCCTTAGTTATTTGTTGTTGCTGTTGTTTTTATTGCTTTTTCTTCTTGTTCTGCTTGGTTTGTTTTTTTTGCTTCCTTCTGTTCCAAATCATTGATTTGATTGCAGCTTCATCCACTCTACTGTTGTTTATCTATAAATTTTTTTTTAATTTCAATTAGTGTATCCTTCAGTTCTGACTGGATCTTTTTTTATGCTGTTGAGGTCCTCATTAAGTTCCTTGAGCATCCTTATGACCAGTGATTTGAACTCTGCATCTGAAGATTGCTTATCTTTATTTTTGTTTAGTTCTTTTTCTGATGCTTTGATCTGTTCTTCCATTTGGTCCATGTTTCTTTGTCTCCTCATTTTGGCAGCCTCCTGGTGTTTGTTTCTGTGTATTAGGTAGAGCTGCTATGACTCCTGTCTTGTTAGAGTGGCCTAAGGTACTGGTGTCCTGTAGGGTCCAGTGGCACAACTTCCCCTATGACCCCAGCTGGGTCCTTGAGGTGCACCCTTCATGCTTGCTAAATACACCCTTCTCTTGTAGTTGAGCCTTGATTGCTATTGGCAGGTCAATGGATGGGGAGGGATTTACCCAGGCCAGTCAGCTTTAAGGACTGGTTATGACCACTCACCACCAACCTCCACCCTCTGTGGAGGATCAGCTGTGCAGGGGCAGGGTGGTAGTGCTCCAGCATGGTCTGTAGGTGTCCACTGGGTGCACAGGCTCTGGGGTTTCCCAGGTGGTGCAGGCCAAGCTCAGCCCCCACCTGTGTTTTGCCTGGGGCCACCCTGTCTGAACTATAAAGCAATCTGAGATGGCTGCTACTTGTACTGGGCTTAGAGATTCCCAGGCAAAGCCAAGCTATGAACTTAGGCTAGCAACTGCTAATACCCGGTTGGGGTACCTTAGCAAGAGGTACAGGGCTGGGAGCTCACTGAAGCCAGCCTTTGCTTGTTTGAGAGGATTTAGGAAGTTGTGAAGCATGAGCCAAGACCAGCCATTCACATGGAAAAATCTGTTAACAGCTTGGGTGGGCCAGAGAATTTGGTGGGCAGAGTCTCAGGGGATCTTACTTTCTTTTTTTTTTTTTTTTAATTCTTTATTTTATTCA